>WBNO01019854.1:43279-139441 GCA_013400575.1 Peucedramus taeniatus | reverse complement strand
GAAGGCGCGCCCGGCGGGCGGCGAGTAGCTGGCCGTGGTGGCGTTGGAGCGCCGCGACGGCAGCTCCGTGTCCGTGGCCGCGCCCTCGATGCCGCTGTCGGTGAACTCGCTGCCCTCGCCCGCGTTGTTGACGTCCTGGTTGGGAGAGAGATGCGGGGTGAGGCGAGAGCTCGGCCGGGACGCCGGGCGCCCGCGCGTTTTCACGCCTCCGTTTTTTCGGGCGATGGAAGTGCCTCGTCTCTGGAGGAATGTGCCCTCTGTTGGCGGGGTGACTAAATTATTGTCTCCTCAAAAGGGAAAAAGGCCTAGAAGTTTCTCTCCTCTGTTGGCAAAGAAGACACTTCATAGGACTTGGGGGACCTTAAGCTTAAGCTTAAGGATAGCCAATAGGACAGAAGCCAAAAAGTGCCACCTAAACAAATTACTAGGAAAAGAAGAGAACAAAGGAACTAATTGCTTTTGTGGGGTGTTTTACCAGGAGCAAGAGCTTCTTACACCTAGCTCATGTTTTTCTCTGTGAAGAGCTTTGTTATTTTGCCTTCTAGTAAACTTTTCTGTTTCCAACAGAAATGCCTTCTGAGGTAGCTGAGCTATCTTGGGTGTGATGTATTTCTCCAAGAGCTTTTAAGACCTGGCTCGAGGAGATACACATATCACATCCCCTCTCCTCCCTGAGACAAACAACTGGAGGAAAAGGTGGGGTGGTGACAAACAGGCATTGTCCACCTTGGAGAGAAGGGTGAAGCTGCCCCATGCATTTCCCTGCACCTTCACTTTCAACATTTAACACCTCACAGCTCCAGGGCCGTACTTTCCCGACTGCTGCAGGAGTCCCTGTGGGTCCACACTTTGCCCTTGGGGCATCCAAGGAAAGATTCCTTCCTTCTGGAGACAAAGAGCTGGAGGAAAAGGTGGGGTGGAAGCAGAGCTTCCAGCACAGGTTAGGAAGGACCAGTCCCACGTGCACCAGGTGGTGCCTCCACGGCCTTGGCAATTTGGAATTTAAGATGCAGCATCATCTGTTTACATCAAGCTAAGTTAACAGTGCTAAAGGTTTTGCAAAAGGAGAACATATGGTAGCAAAAACTGGCAGTGTTGAGAAAAGCAGCGCCCAACCTACGCATTTTGGGGAGAAAACATTGATATTGTGCATTCACACCTACAGCTGAAGATACATTTCAGACACCCCAAGGCTGACCTTTGAGAATTATGTAACCAAAAAGGCTCTTATTTTTTTTTCCTCCTGACAGGTTAATGTGGTTGAGATAATTTCTGTTCTCATCACAAACTGTAATGATGGGCCATGTGATATTCCCCATCAAATCCCACAGACCCTTCCTGGTCCCCAGCAACTTGCAGTGCAAGGATCAGAAGAGACAAGAATACAGCCAATTTGAGCAGGACAGGAGAAAACCCCACTGAACTGGGGTTTTGAAGGCTGTGACTCAGCCTGCCCCCTGCTACAAGGCTAATCCCCCCAGGAGGATACCCACCACCACCTCGGTATCCACAGGCATCTGGGGCAGATTTTAGAGGACAAAAGAAGGCCAAACTCTGTAAATAAAAATTTTAGGTACTTGAGCAAAGAGGATGCAAAGAAGTGAGAATTACGGCCAAAACCAACAGGAATTTCAACCTCTACCTCTCCTGCAAGAGCAGCTAGATCTTGATTCACAAGCTAAAAAAAAAAAAAAGAAAGAAAAAGATGAGTCTCTGAGAAGAGGTAGCAGAATGGAGTATTTATTTTGAGAGAAAACAAGCTTCCAGATGTTGGTTCAAGCACCAGCTTTCTTTGTATCCAAGAGCAGCTCTGTGGAAACAAAGAAACCCTCCATCAGCTCAGTGTGAAACCACCCTCCCGTGGAGCAAGGGCTGGACGGGGAAAGCTCAGGGGCAGGGCAGGGGCTGAGTAACTTTCCAGGCATTAATTTGCAATGGATGGGCCCGTTCTTTATAAACACAGCTTCCCCAGGGACACTTGGGGTCCAGCTGGAAGAACAAGCACTTCCTCCCCTGCTCTGGTTGTTTAATGCAGCCCTCGGTGACAGACAGGCTGCTCTGGCCAGGCCAGCACTGCTCTGCTCCTCAGTGGCAATGACTGAGCAGGCTTTCCTGGAAGCACAGCCCTGTCCCCACCCAGAGCAGCTTCCACAGCCACACGTGGATCCTGCTGTTCCAAGACTCCTGGTTTTGGGAAGACGATTACCTTCACACTGACAGACAACAGGTTTAGAATGGATATTGGGAAGGAATTGTTCCCTGTGAGGATGGAAAAGCCCTGGCACAGGGTGCCCAGAGCAGCTGGAGCTGCCCCTGGATCCCTGGCAGTGCCCAAGGCCAGGCTGGATGGGGCTTGGAGCAGCCTGGGACAGTGGGAGGTGTCCCTGCCATGGCAGGGGTGGCACTGGGTGGGCTTTAAGGTCCCTTCCACCCATAAAATCCTGTGATTCCATCCTTCTCTGCTCTACAAAAAGTATACAGTTAGTTCCAAAATCTTAGCTGATGTAACTTTTAGGAAGCATATCTCATGCTCTATTTAAAATGAGTTGATTTAAGAAGACAAAGAACTGCTAGAACAGACCACCAACTTGAGGGAGATAGGATTTGTAAGGCTACAGCCTGTTCAGATGACCTTGGTGAGACACTGTTTTAACTGCCTCAGCTTCCCTCTCTATAAATGGGGCTTATAGTTTGTAACTAATATATGAGCATATCAGTTTACAAAAAAAATATATAAAAAAACTTCAAGGATGCAGAACTCAGAGTAAATGTATTTGTTACACTTGCTTATAAGGTTAAACTGTAGCACCTTTTGCAAAGATCTCTACAATCTTTACCACAATGCAAGTGACAGGCTGGACTGCTCAAAAGATCTTTTCAGAGCAATGCTACAGCCCTGCTCCTCATCTCCCTCTGCTCCCTGCACTCCCTTTCCACTCCTCAACAGCCCTTATCAAAGCCTTGTGGGCAGCCCATCCAAGGCCTCTGGCAGCAGGAGGGGCTGGGCAGATGAAGGTGGGAGAAGTTCAGAGCCCAGAGCTGCCAGCACTGCTCTGCTCCCGAGTTATCAAACGGGGAGGGAGCCTCGTGTGCCCCGAGCCTGGCTCAGAGGAGATGGCTGCTGGGGTTGGAAGGCTCAGGGCTGGGGTCAGGAGGGCTCAGGTCACTCACTGCACAGCTCTCTCCTTCCAAGGTCCTGCTGCAATGCCAGCTCGTTCCCATCCAAGGGGATGGGAACTCGGGGAGCCTCGCAGAGCTGCATGAACACAGCCAGGAGTTCTGCACAAAGCACAGAGCTTTCATGCTGTGAGCACACAGAAATCTGCTGGGGCTGAGGGGGAACGGTCCCAGGGCAGGGACAAACCATAGCAGGGGTTGGTGAACACAGGTTTGGCTGAAGATCACCCTGTGGAAAGGGGGGAGGAAGGCACGTGCAGAGCAGGGGCTGAGGAAGGGAGCTGAACAGGCTCGGGGACTCTGCTGGGATGGGGAGATGTGGGAAGCAGCAGCAGAGCTTCCACCGGGATCTGGGACCCCTGGCACTGCCAGAGGGCTGGGAGGAACAGCACCATTCGTGTCCCCAGGGTGCCCAGGGGTTGTGGAAGGAGGCTCAGCACACAGTCCTGAAGGGAGAGAGGAGGGAGAGGGGGGATGAGGACCACGGCGGGGCTGAATGGTGCCATTGTCACCACCAAGGCCACGTGCCAGGGCAGCCCTAGCAGCATCCCAGTGCAGTGAAGGGGAGTGAGTTATCACAGCCCCATCGAGTGCAGAGAGCAACTGAGCTGCTGAACCAACTGGGTAAAGTGCTCCTGGAAACATCAGCTACCCACTTAAATATAGGGGTTTTCTGCACATAAACGCTGGGTTTCAGGCAAAACAAGCAAAACAAGGCAGTGGGGAATAGACCTGTAATACAAAAGCTGCATCATGCTGGTGCTGTAGTTTTTGCATATGCTCACGTGATACTCATACCTCTGCTTGTCTGCTGCAGCCACATCTGTTAAACAATTTTAGCTAAATTTACAAGATAAACAGAAAAAAAAAAAAAAAAAAAACCTTTGCTTTAGGAAAAATGTCTCCATTCAGCTAAAAAGAATGAGGGGAGGAGCTTTGGGACAGGTTCCAAGAGTCCCCACACTGAACATACCTGGTAGTGGCCTGTGCTGGAAGAAACCACAGGATGGGACAAGCCTTGCCCAACTCTGGTTCATGGCTGGGCACACTCTGAGTGCCTGCAAGAGCTGCACTTCCCACCACCAGCCCTGCCACAGGCACTTGGTGAATCACCTTCTCCTGCCCCACCAACAGCACTGATTCATGGGCACTTGGGGGATGGTTTGGTAGGAAAAATCTTATTTCCATAAATATACACAGTTCCTCATGGTTGAAACTTCTTTTCTAAATGAACCATTAACTTAAAAGCACAGCTGAGTGGGGCTTTTCCTTGGAAGGGGCTCCCTCCAAGCCCGTGCACACCCTTTGTTCCTTGTCCTGTTGAGCAAGAGAGCAATCAGATGCTCACACTCAGCAAGAGTGATTGCACACAACCTGTCTGGCTGCTCCTGAGGCAAGCACCACAGAATGCATTTCAAACGGGCCAGCAGCCTGATGGTTTGCATGCTTTTATCTGACTGGTGTCCCTTTGAAGCTCCTATGTGGAAAAAGATTGGCCTGATAAGCGTTCTTCCTTTCTTTTCAGTACTGACTCTGCCATCACTTGATGGTCAAGGTATGGCTTGCTGCAAATCCAAATTGAATCCTCTCTCCATGGTCATGCTGAGAAAAATCATAAACTGCAACTGAAACCTGAGTGGGAGAAATGGTTTGATTCCTACTTCACTGCACGGGGGCAGCAGCTCTTGAGATGTCTGAAAGAGTCCAAATTTTAAAAAAATTAAATTTAGAAACAACAAAATAAACAAACCCTTCCGTGTCTCATTAAAAGCTGCTCGGGGTAGTTTAATAAACAAGCAGGTTTGGGTCACGGTTCTCTGAAATCAAATTTGCTCCTGACAAAAAGGGACTAGCCCAGACCTCCAGATACCTCTCCTGGCAGTAAACTCCAGCCCTAGGGTGAAAGGATGAATCACAGTCACAGGTGTCTGGGCAATAATCCCTGGGAAAGTCTCAGGCCTAAGCTGTCACCTCAGCTCTGGGCACGGAGGCTCGGCAGCATTTTTGGTTCACTGATTCCCCAGATGTTTTCCAGCCAATATGTGGGCTCTGGCACAAAGATCAGCCCTGTGCTTCCCCAAGGAACCTGCCTTTCTTACCTTGGGTGCCCTCAAGGCAAATCATGGACACACAGGGACTCACTCCTGCAGCAGCCAGCAAGGTACAGCCCTGGAGCTGTCAGACATAAAATGCTGAAAATGAAATCATCCCCAGCTCCTCCCTGGCTTTTGAGGGATGCTAAATCCATAATTCCATGAAGGAGAATCCAGCCCTAATCCCCTCCTGCAGTGTGGTCCCTGCCTACAGCTCCTGACACCTGCACAGATCTGGGGCAAATTCCCCCTTTCCACCCCCTCAAGTTCTGGGGTGCTGCAGTGTTTAATGCCTCTGTTCCCAAAGGATACACCGAGGAACCCCCAAATTTAGCCTGCTTCCATCCCAGGACCACCCAGCTGAAGAAGTTTCTAGAGGAGCTGAATTAACCATAAATAAAAGCAGCCAAACTGTGCTTGAGTTAAACCAAGGGCAACGTGCCATCGAAATCCTCCCAGTTAAATTAAAACACAGGGTTGGGTTACTTTTTGTTTGCTGAAGCCAAGAAGAGGCAATTCTTCCTGAGAAACGCAATAGAGAGGGTAGAAACGGGGGACAGCTGCTGGAAGAGCAGCTTGAAACCCAAACACACGGTGTGGGAGGAGCTCACCTGCACAAGCAGGGAAATGCCTGCCATCAGGGATGATAACCAGGCACAGCATCACACGCTGCAGCCCTCTGCAAAGGAACATTTCAGCTGAGCACTTCCCTGGAAAGGAGCACTCCTGCAAATTGCATCCATCTCTAAGTGAGCACAGCCCAGCAAACGAGCAGCTGGGGCAACCTGTCTGGGATTTCTGAGTGCAAAATACTTGGAACTGAAGCCATGCAGTGTGTGTACAGCTTCCCAGAGAATACACATATTGCCAGTGTTGTTATACACACTTCAGATGTATAAATGACAAAGTCCTACTGTTTAAAAAAACATGCCTGAGTGGAGCTAGATCAAATATCAGGGCTGGTGATTTGATTTCCCTTGGCCTCCGGCCGAGAGCGAAGGAACAAAAACAAATTAAGGTCTTTGAAAGAGTATCAAAATATTTGCCAGTGAAGACCAAAACACCAATTTTCACATGCTCCTTTCCCTGACAATACTGGGGCAGAGCTGAGTGCTCTGAAGGGAGTGACTATTTGCTTTCAACTATCCCGACTAGGAAATACCTGATCGAATCTCCTCCATCTGGGTGACAGGGCAGGAAAGACCTCGGAGCGGGTCTGGGGCTCTCTATTCCAGCCTTCCTCCCCGAATCCACTTCCAGGCAGCCAGGCTATAAACAGCTCGTTTGGTCCAGACATCTAAGGAGTCTGGTCATTCTGAGCTGCCACACCAGGACCAAAAATGTGGATCCAAGCAGTTTGCCCTGCTGCAAGGCTGGGCTGCCCCAAAAACGAGTGGTTTGTCTCCCCCAGCCCCTTGTCAGCCCTTCCTTGCCCTGTGGCCTGGGGCTGAAAGCAGGGATATTTGGTTTTTCAGGGTGGTTTGCCTGGAGGCTCAGCAGGGTGACCAGCTGAGCACTGCTCTTCAGTGGGATCCAGCTGAGCCAAATGGTCCCATTCCCAGCTTTTGGGGATTGGGAATGTGGCTCAGGCTACATCTGAGACCTTGGGAACAACGTCTGTCTGAAAGGAACTGGGTGAACAGGGGCTGGAATCAGCGAGCCCCACAGTGCAGCTGCCAACCAGCAGCACCCTGCTTTGAGCCACTCACAAACCTGTGTGCCAGGAATTACCACTCAAGGTTGGCAACTCTCTTCAGCTCCCCCCTTGGTTCCATCTGGAGTCAAACAGCCCAGATTAAAGGGCTGCCCCCCTCTGATTAGGAATCACACCTGGGTTGGGAACAGCCAATATCAGACTACAGGCAGCATTCCTTTAGAGGAGCAGAGCTCCAGCTGCTGAAGATGCTCTGCCTGGAAAAGCCATGGCTGGGGAGGGCTGGAAGAGCAGGCTGGATGGCCACAAGAGCTCTGCAGAGAGTGAACAGGATGCAGTGGAAGCCAGAAGGAGAAAATGATTTCAGAGAAGAGAATCCATGAGGGACAGGTCAGCCCAGACCCTTGGATGCATTCCTTGCACCGGAAGGCTCCAGTCTCTAACCTGCTTTCTTTGGGAAAAATTCCCTGGGGGAAAATTCACCCCATACTCTCTCTCTTTCTTTTCTTGAGCAGTTGGTACCTGGGGAACAAGGTGCTGGGCTGGATGGTGCTTCCATGGGACTGACCCAGTGTAGTCCTTTTCCATTTTGGGGTTATATCCTCTAAGCCACAGAAGGATTTTGTGAAAAAGTTTTTTTACACAGCTTAAAAGCAAGTGTCAGCTCTCTGGAGTTTAGCCATCCTACAGAACATAATGGAACACTGTAACCAGTTACGAAATTCCCTGAGATAGTAAAAAAATAATATCAACTGGAAAGATTGTCTCATTTTAGACTGGTTTCTCTGTACATCCTGATCTAATTCCCACAAACCCCCTTGGTTTCATCTCCTGCATATTCTGCAAAATTTTTTTCTGTAGGATTGATTTTTTTTAAAGGTTTGATATCCCAAATTCCTGCAGGCTACCTAGAGAGGCCTAAAAATAGTAATAAATTTGAAAATTGGACAAAGGGGGATTTAACACGCCAAGGACATGGCCTGGGGCTGGCTCTGAAGCCAGCACAGCTTCCAAGTGAGTCAGGCAGGAAGCTTGCTCCTTTCCCCCCACTCAGCTTCACAAGGAATACGGAATAAGGGGGTGGCAAGACAGGCTTGGAAGGGGCACAAAACCACACCTCAAGGTTTTCATCCCTAAATTCACAGAAACACAGAAGGGTTGGGTTGGGAGGGGCCTTAAATCCCATCTCCTTCCACCCCCTGTGTGGGCAGGGACACCTTCCACTATCCCAGGTTAGACACTTCCAGGGATTCAGGGGCAGCCACAGCTTCTCTGGCAAATTTCCTGCTTGAGATGTCAATTTGGGCTCATAACAGCAGGTGAGCATGGGGTACATTTGTCCCTAAATGTCTACCAGGAGGAGGAGGAGGAGGGAGTCTCCTGCAGGCAGATGTTTAGCTGCCCCAGGACACAACAGGGCCGCTAAAGAAAACGTGGATCCCACAAAACAGGCTGCAGGATCCTGGGGATCTCACAACCCACAGCCAGAACAAGCTGTATGCAAGCGCTGCTTCCTCCCTTCCAGGAAAAATGGGTGCAAATGGCAGCCAATTAAACCCTTTCCACCTACACCACCTCAGCTCCAAAAGCCAAACACGATCCCAGCAGAGCTCTCCGGGAAGAGCTGAACCCTTAATGGCACAATGCTGGGAAAAGCAGAACTCTGCGTGGGTGCCCCAGAGCCACCCCGGGAGCACCAAGCACTTGTGCATACTGAGCAGAATTATCTCTCCATGGAAAAAAGCTCCCTTCAATTAGTGGAGAGTGACTCCCACCGTTCAATTTAAGGTTTAAATTTGGACGGGGAGAGATTTTCTTCCCTGTTTTTGGTGTGTTGGTGTTTTTCCTTTTAATGTAAACCACGTAGTTGCAAAGAACCCGTGGAAAAAGCATCAGAACAAAACATGTGCAGCCATGATTCCGGCAGCTTCCTTCTGGGATGCATTTTTCCAGGTCTGAAAGTACAGCTAGAGACAACCTGCAGTAAATTTAACTTACAGAAACCATGATGGTGCTCATGAATGCAGCTGGGCATGCAATGGAAGGATGGCTGGATTTGGGAACCAAACACCAGAGCATAAGGTCGTGGCTGTGGCCTCAGACTCACCCTTCTGGCAGTGACCTCTTCAGGAACTAAACTAGTCAAAATTCACCCACCAGTGATCATCAGGGCTTCAACTTCTAGCACCCAGGCAGCTGAGACTAAAGAAACAGGCAGCTATCCCAGCTACAGCTTTCCAAAAAGTGGGAAAAAAAAACCCCAAACCACTGGCAAACACAACCCCAAAGTCTTGTGAGGACTGGCAACAGGGATCTGGGCAGAAACTTCCCTCCTGGCTAGGAGAATCCATTAGGTGACTCCATGGAGCAGTGACACCTCACTGGCCTGGAGGCCAGGAGGGAAAACTGTGTCCAACACCCCATTACACTTGGCCCTGGGTCACCTCTGTGTGGTGGCCTCGTGGCCCTAAGATGTAACAATGATTTTGTGGGATTGGGATGGGGGAAGCAGTTTAAAGGCTGGTCAAAACACACATTTATAGCAGGAAGTGTTTTCCAGCACGAGGACACACGTGGCAGGCTCTGGGGCAAGGGGGTCATCAAGAGTATAAAGATAAAAGTGCTGAAAGACTGAAAGGGGAGAGGGAAACAAAACTGCCCAAAAGGTGCCCAGTGCCAGCTTGCACAGGCTAGAGCAGTGCCAAGGAGCACAGCAAGAGCAGGGCAGTGACACAGCCTCAGCTCCCAGCACACTCCACAGCAGCAGTGCCAAGGAAAGAGGAGCACAGTGTGAGACACTGCTGACTGGGGACCTGGGGCAGGCCCAGACTGGTCACTTCCCTCCCCTCAGCCCATCCAGAGCCACCTCATCAGGCTCACCAAGAACTCCTTTCACTGTGTGTGCAAATTTGGACTTCATTTCTGCCTTTTCAAACACATAATGGCAGTCATTTCCCTAAGCTTGCTCAGGCTAGGCTGGGGCTGACATGACTTCATTTCTGACAACTATCTTATACTTACAGGATGCTGCTGGGATTAAAGACTTGGGAGGAGGAATTTTGACCTTTGCAAAGCTTTAATTTTGTTGAATTTATCCATGGTAATAATCACTGCTAAGACTCCTTACAGCCATCATCTCCACTCTCGGGAGATCCATCTAGTGAAACCAGCCCCACAAAATAATTTCCCTGGGTATGGCTGAGGCCTCACAAAATACTACTTGAATTCCAGACTTTCACTATGTGCCTCAGAGGGATCTTCTGAATGCCAAGATAGGCACCAAGAAGAAAAACAAATGCTTGGCTGTTCATCACCGACTCTATTCTCTTTTTCCTTAAATACCCTCAAAAGCAGGCTGCAGGCAGCAGTTGCACCCAACAATCTTCAGGAAAACTGTTAGGTCCAAGGCTGCCAAAATGCCTTTTTTTTTTTTTTTCTCTTCTTGTTGTTCTCTAGGTTTTTATCCTGCACTGGCACACCAAAGGCTTTTCACCTCGGAGAGCAAAGAGCTGATTTTGAAGAACAAAGCTGCTGTTGTGGGATGCTGCAGCATCTGTTGCAGCATGTCAGTTTTATATTTAGCAGCAGCCCATCTCCACAGATCAAGCAGGGAGTCCCTGAGCAGCCCCATCCCAGCACGAGTTTGGGCAGGGTTTGGAACTCCCTTCTGCCCCTCTCTGCAAGTCACCTGCCACTGAACTGCCAGCAGAACCACTGCCCGCAGCCCCAGGCAGGAACTCCATCAGGCAGGACAGGGAAAAGCAGGGAAACATGTAGGAAAGCCCCAAGATCACAGGCCTGGTGTCTGGAGCGCAGGAGGGGCACCTGCCAGCAAAGCTTCTCTTGACTCTGTGCTGTCCCTAGCTCAGAGGAGCAGAATCTTCTCCATGCCCCATCATTTCTCAGCTTACAGCAGGCCTGGCAGTGCCAGTGCTGTTTTGGGGAGATGTTTTGCACAGACATTAACATCAGCTAATTACAAGAGTGGAATTTCAGCCCAGTGATTGTTTAGCATGGAGGGGAAACGCTGACAGGTTTTTTCTTTGCCTTCAGTGCAGGCAGGGAAGGGTGACGAGGCAGGGAGGGCAGAAGGGGGGACACAACTCTGCAGAGGAGTGATCAGTTTTGGCAGCTACCCTGGAACAAAAGGAACCGTCAGCACTGTAAAACACGCAGGGAAATCTTCTGCTGGCAAATGCAGATT
The DNA here is from genome assembly GCA_013400575.1 of Peucedramus taeniatus. Lineage (NCBI taxonomy): Eukaryota > Metazoa > Chordata > Aves > Passeriformes > Fringillidae > Peucedramus > Peucedramus taeniatus. The sequence continues at coordinate 128,313 of WBNO01019854.1, read as the reverse complement.
TCCCTTTCTCAGAGGCAGTGAAGAGTGGAAAAGGTCCAAGGAGAGCTGCAGATAAAGAAGGGACAGTGATGGAACTGAGCCAGCTCTGGAGACTGGCTAGTTCAGCTCTCTCCTGGAAACAGCTCTGCTCGGAAAGGGGGTGTTGAAGGAAAACACAACCTGGGAGAATCTGGAAAACCTTCATCTATAGACCCATCCCAGCAAATGCCAAACCACAGAAGAAAACCGCCTTACCTGGGTGGTTTTCGCCCTTCTGCCTTGCATGCTGCTGCTATGGCTCATCTGGGGGTTGGAGGCCCCTTCGGAGAGGCAGTGGGACTTCCTGCAGGGGAGCGTGTTGTAGTTACTGTAGGAGGAGGGCGCGTCCTCGGCGGCCACCGAGGCCATCTTATGGCTCCCGAGCTCCGGGATGTCGGACACCAGGTTCCGGCAGTACCCTCCGAAGGCGTTTCGGGGGCCCCCGTTGATGGCGGTGCCAGGGGTTTTGGGGGAATACAAGTCACTCATGGAGTTGGCCCGCTGGCAGGCGACCACGGGCTGGGGGCTGCCGCCGGCCTCTGGGCCCTGCGCGGCCTCGGCGTCCTTCTCCTCGGCCAGGCCCAGGATCTCCTCGTTGCTGGTCAAGTGCTCCTGGCTGAGGTCGGACAGCGAGAACTCCAGGCTGTCCTCGCGCCAGATGTCGGCCGACTTGGAGCGCTTCTTCTTGAAGCTGGCCGCGTCCACGAAGGCGGTGCCGTTGGCCGCGTAGCGCAGCGCCCGCCCGTCGCCCTCGGCCAGGAAGGGCGGCTCGTCGCCGTAGAGCCGGCCCTCCTCCGAGTCGGGCATGCTGTGCACGGAGGCGGCCGTCAGCACCGTGCTGCTGTCCACGCTGGGCGTCACCGACGAGTCCGTGTGGTAGGACACGGGCCGCAGCCCCATGTCCACGCGCTCCGCCCACGTGGCGCTGCCGAAGTCCTCCAGGTTGGCCTCGGCGGCGAAGGGCTCCAGGCCGTTCTCGGCCAGCGACTGCGGGATGCTGGGCGTGCTGCTGGAGCGCGTGCTCACCTCGGAGTTGCGGTGGATGATCTTGCCCGAGGAGGAGTGGCGCGTGCGGCGCGAGGCCTTGCCCGAGAGGCGCAGCGAGCGCGACGTGTGCTTGCGGCCCAGCCCCGGCTGCTTGTCCCCGTAGAAGGCGTGCTCCACGCTCTGGCTCTCCGCGTTCCCCATGGCGTCACGGTCTGCGGGGGACACAGCGGGCACCGTTAGGGAAGGACGCCCCAATGCACCACCAACAGCTGCTTTTTTGTTTCATTAATTACCGAGCCTGGCCCAAAATCTACACCGGCAGATTCTCGCCAGGGACTGCCGTAACTGTGGCAGTAACCCCATAGATTAATTAATTACTGGAACCAGCGGCTGTACAGTAAACTTAGAAATACAATTAAATCAGAATGTAGCAAATGGCCAGACAAACTGGCGCAAACCAAAAGTGCAGAGGAGCAAAGGACTGAACCCTGGAGCTCGGTGTGAACTGGAACCAGTTTAGCACCACAGTGCCATCTCAGCTCTGAGCACATTCACCTGACCCTCAGCATCAGCGTCGTCATTCCGGCCAACAAACTCAAAAAATCAACAGCTCTTGTTTATCTGCAGGTAACAGATGCTGGAAAGTAGAGGGATGTACACCTTTAGCTGAGATTTCACCTTTTTTTTTTTGGCTAGGAACTGCAAAGTGAAGCACCAAACAGCAAAGTACAAATCCCCCCGTTTGGCAGCGAGCTAATGACAGGTTTGATTTCTGGAACAAAGAAACTGTGCAACGTTAAGCAGGTACGGAGAGTCCCCCACAAGAAAGCCGTATTATGAAAAATAAATTAGCATAAGTGACTCAGACTATACAAAAATAACCTCTCCTTCCCACTCCCTCTGAAGCAGATAAGCAGATCTGAGCTCTTTGATCTGAGCTGGAACGCAGGGACGGGGTTGGTGTCCCCAGCCCCAGCCCCAGCCTCCTGCATTATTCAGCTGTGCACGTCCCGCCGTGGAACAGGTTTCCCATCCAGGAGGTGGGAGTGATGATCTGATTCAACCCTGGAAAACACTTGGAGGTCTGTGATCTCACTCAACAAATGTCAGAAATATTTTATCAGTAGTATTGGGTCTTCCCCTCTGGCCTGACGGTGAGAAAAAGAAGAAAAGTAAATGCCAAAGTCCAGCATTAAACAGGAGATCCTGAATTACACGCAAGACAACTACATAGAGAAAAATAGTCCATCAGCCTTGAAAAGGAATTCCAGCCTGAATTACCTTTTGAGGTATTTCAAAATATTCATATTTTGAGTTTTGGTTGAAAATAAAAAAGCTGCCCTGACAGTAAAATAATCTGGAGTTTTTAATTTCTTGGGGCACTTTCCTCTCCGTTGCCAGGATGCTGGTGGGTACCAAACCAGATGCTGGCACAGGGAATGCAGCCATGTATTCTCCCTCACTATCTACATGCACACAATTGCTGCTGCACAGAACTGAACTAGCCCTACATAAACACGTGGAAAGTGAGGAACTGATGGCACCAAACAACGGGACAGCAAGGCAGAACTGAGCTCTGCACTGACACTTCTGGCCACAGCAAGAGGACTGTGCCTCTGCTCCACCACCCAGCACAGCTGCTCATGGCTGAGGCTAGAAGTCTGTTCAGTGCTGGAGCAACAGACACCACCATAAATACCTGGGCATTTCTGTACTGAACATAAATACAACTGCACATGAAATAAACTACAGAGGAAATGCACTACATCTACTGAAATGAATGGCAGAACTCCCCTCGGCTGCCCCGACTTGTTTAGAAAAATAAATGCACTGAATAAAGGGCAGGTTTAAATCTTAAAACAAAAAAGAAAAAGACAGCTTTATCAATCCCTAGACAAGGATACATTATCTCCTAAGAGCTACAGCTCTTTGATACAGACTGAAAAACTATCAGCCAGCTTTTGCCTAATAGAACATTTTAAAGCACAAAACCTGCATCTTTTCTTCTGCAGATATCTAAAAGCAGACCTCAGTGCTTCCATCCTGCAGAAGAAACCCTCTCTGGGCAATGTTTTCCCTGCTTTGGTTCCTGCTGACCACACTTCCATCCAGAGGGATTTCCACAGCCTGGCAGAGCCTGCATCATTTATCCCCAGCCTCCATCCCTCCATCCCATCTCCAGCCATCCCCTCTCATCCTAAGGAGAATGAACAGTTTTAAAAGTCACTCTTGAAACCTGGAATAGTTCTTTACCTTCCAACCACACCAGGCAAGATTTCCCCAAGCCAGAAAAGCAACAGGAGCACAAATGGGTTTGGTGAGGAAAGAAGCAGCAGCTCAGGCTGCATCCCGTGAGGAAATAACACTCTCCTGGAAGGAGGGAAGCCTTCTCTCCACAGAAGGAATGCTCAGGGAGTGATTTCACACAATGAAGTATCTGCTAGAGACTGGCAAGAAGTGTCAGACTTCAAAGCAAAGAGCTGACATCTTTTAATTCCCTAGATTGGCGCTTTGGGTGAGGATGTTTGCAAATCCACAAACGGCTGTCAGTGAGCCCACACCTCACACCTGCACCCTGGAAAGGCCCTGCCTGATCCCACTGAATTCCCAAACGCTGCCCAGTGGGTGCAAGAGGGCTGATCCAGCTGCAGCCATGCAAGACAGTGCCATCCCCCAAGTTTGTCACCATCCCCTGGCAGAGCCCGTGTCCCCTGGGAGATGCAGGACACAGCTTGGATGGGACAGTCGACCTCACCAGGTAAAGCTGAGGGGGGTCCTCTGAAAGGGACCCCCCAATCCTACTTTCCCACCCCCATTTCTGCCTCCCTTCTGCATTGCTGGCTGAGCATTTCCACCAGTTACCCTGAACCAAACCAAGTGCTCGTGTAGCAGAGCCCATTAAAACAGAGGAAAACAAATCCAGGGGGGAAAGAAAAAACAACAAAAAGAGGAGCTTATTAGTTAGTTTTTGCTGAGCTAGCAAGCTGGCTTGGCACGTGCCAGAGGCAGCACAAGGATGCCTGTCTGGGGACACAGTGGGGACAGGACGGGACAGTGCGTCTGGAGGGTGACACCTCCTCGTTTTTTGGCAGCAGGAGCTGAGAGGTGAGCTCAGGCAGATGTGGAAAGGCAGCCCTGAGAGGGGAATTGGCACTGCTATAGACGCGGCATCCCCGGCAGAGCAGGAGCTGGGCAGGGGAAGGGAGGGGAGCCCCAGCCTCCCCCTCCCACGGGCCACAGCAGACACCCTGGGGCAACAGCGTCTCAAACTGCTCAGCTACGACTGCCAGATGCTGCCTGTCTGTGGCTTAACTGCATTTAGCACACTCAATGAAAAAAATCTGTATCAAATTAAGAAAATGAGTAATGTTAATGGGAGCTGCACGCAAGTGCTGGTAGGACAAAGGCTCCCCTTGTTAGCTCGGCAGCCAAACGCAAAGGCCACCATTAAAGACCCATCAAGGTACAACCAGGATATGACACAGATCAAGTGTGACACCTCTCCATGCCTTAGACAGGTCTGTGGTGGTGGCAGGAGTCTGCTGTGAATTACCCTGAACCTCTCGGGGATCAGCACAGGGCCACGCGCTGCGAGCGCAACCGGCTGGATGCTTTTCAGCAGAAAACGTTGATTCATCAGAACTCAAACTTTTTTGTGGGAATAGAGGGCCTCTGACGAAATCCCTCTCTCTCTCTGGGAGGCAGAGGTTTGAAAAGCAAAGCAGGGAGACAGGCACGTCTCCTGGAAGAGGCACCAGGGCCCTGAGTCAGGCGCTGGCCGAAGACGCACGCGGAAGATGCAGATTCCTATCTGCAGCCCAAGCCAGGCAAATGAGGGGAGGCAACTTCTGCCTCCACACCCCCAAAGAGGTGGCCCGACCATTCATGCTGGGAAAGGGCTCTCTCTCCCAGAAAACCTGCTCCTTCCTGCTTCAGCGCAGGGAAAATGTCAGAAATGTGGTGAGTTCAAGAAAGTCACCTTTAAGCCACCTTGCACATCCAGAGACAGGACAGGGGGTTGACATATGCTTTCTGAAAGCTCAAACTTCAGACTGACATCAAGATTAGGCTGCCAGTAGGGAGAACACAAATTCTGCAGGAAAAACAGTGTTCCCTACACTGGGTATGTGGGAAAAGCAGACTGACCTCCAGCTGAACTGCTGAGGTTTTGCTGGATGACTCTTACATGAAATGGTTACACATAAATTATATCACATTCTAGATGACCGCTGATGATGGCCCACTCAGAGAACATAATTTCCTTTAAAAACAGTAATTCTCCTTCCTCTTCCCCTACCCCCATATTAAATTATTTCTTAAAATAATTACAAAACCAGAATACTCATTTCAATTAAACCTATGTTACTAACGCCTGAACCTGCAAAAGACTGGACCACTAGATTCCAGAAGGATATCTGAAAAATAATAAATTTCCAAGCAAATTTGAAGCACCTCACAAGACAACAGATTGCAAATTTAAAATTAGATTCTAGTGGGAGGCCCTGGTGACAAATCTGTATTTTTCTCCTGGAGCGTAGCTCGAAGGCTGTGAGAACCAGAACAATGATCAAATCCACAGCGGGCAGTGAGCCTACAGAAATAAACTTCTGCTAAAATCTGCCAGCCAACAACAAAGATTTTCACTGAACTCACCAGAACCACATAGCAAAATGTACAAGACTAATAACCGAGTGTGAACACACACATTTTATTGTAATTAAAATGTGCTTTTTCAAAAGGGCAGTAGAGAGGCTGAAATTCCGCAGAAAGCCTTTGAGTTTCTCAGAAACTCCAGCGGCATATTTAATTGTTTTCACATCAGAACCTCTTAACCAGCCACTTCTTTTTTGTGAGCCGCTCTCACATGTGTTAAAGCACGGGATGGACTCCAGAAAGGCCCTGCAGGCAGCTGGAGTAAGAGGAGGAGGGAGGGAGGGAGGAAGGGATGTCACCAGGAGCTGCTTGAAAAGCCCCAGTTGGGGTACCCAGCACATGCAGCTCGTGCCCTTGCCCTCCCCAGCATCCCAGAGCACAGCAAAGCCCTGCAGAAACACAAGGGACGCACATGTACCTTCCGAGGCAGTCCCGGTATCCAGCGCAACCTTCCCCCAGAGAGCTGTGGCATTTAGAGGTACAGAATTGCAAATGACCCCAAAATGAGCAGTCACTGGGGCTGCAGAAGCTGTCAGCACCTGCCACTCAGCGACTCCATTACTCCCGCGTCAGAGTCTATGACTACATGCCAAAAACCTGGGGAGAAAGGGGAGAAAAACAAATCAGACAAAGCAGGGTTAGCAGGCAGGGCTGTACAGGAGCATCTTCTGCTGGGGCCTGTCATCAGCACTTACCTAAGGAGCATTGGGCAGCACAGCACAGAATGCTGTGCTCAAATTCGGATGGTGAAAGCTGATGGTGGCAGAATAAATGAAAAACCCAGTCAAGCACCGCCAGCCCCAACCGCGGGACGTGGAGAGCTCCTCTTCCCAACCAAAATCCACAACACTGCCTTGCTGAGGCCGGTCTGTCTCAGCTCAGGGCCAAAACCACACCTGCATCTGAGGATGACCACCAAGAGAGGCACCTTCCAACACAGCAGGGCTGGATTTCTGGCAGCAAGGGGAGCCCAGCCGCCCAGGAGACGCTGGAAGGCCTCGGAGGAGATTTCTCTGCAGACTGTCTCATTTATGGAAAGGGCAGTTTTCCAGGCAGGGATTTCATTTCCATTTTCCAAGGGCGAATCAGACACTGGGGCAGAGCATTTACATCTGGTTTTGTGAGCAAGGATTCTCGGGTTAATTGTGCTCACGAAGACACAGATACAAGAGGCCAGTCTGTGCTTACCCAGACCTGAGACATGTCCTTAGGACAGTCCTCAAGTCAGACACTGAGCTCATGTGGACACCAAATCCCAGCCCTTTCCAGGCCAGGTACCACTGGTGAGCTCCCTTGCAAGGAGCCCAGCTCTAGTCCAGGCCTGGGAGAAGCTGAATGTGTTCCCAATGCATTTCTCACCCAACTCCCCCTTCTCCCAGCCAGCACTAAAACATCACCTCAACACTGCACACAAACTTGGGAGAGTTATAAACTTCTCCACAGGTCCCAGGGAACAAAAACCTGGGGAGGGATTACTGCTGCCCTTCATGTTCTTGGAGCTGCTTGGTGGAGAAAGTGTGATCCTCACTCTTGGCTGGATTCTCAAAAGAGATGAGAGACACTGGCTCTTTTTAAAATTAAAAATATTCTCGTTTTCTTTCTCTTCCTTCATGTTCCCTTCTTTGCTCCCCACCTCCCCCTCTTCCCCCAAGCTGTTGGTTGAGATCTGAAAAGCAGTTCATGAATTGCTCAGGAGCTGGCAGAAATTAATAAAATGAAGCTCATTTATATTGAAATGGACTCATTATCATGCCAGCTGCCAATAATTTCCAAGAGGGGGAATCTTGCTGACAAAAAAGGTCCTACAGGCAAGAGGCTCCCCACCTGCACCCACCACACAGGGAGCAACCCTGCCACGAGCATTCCTCACCTCCCAGGAAAGGGAATTGTGACCATCTCTGCTCAGCTCTGCCTGCTACTGCCTCATAAAAACCTGACCAAAAGAAGAGCAAAACAAACACAGCCCAGAATTCTGTCAGATTTTCCAACCTGACTTGGCTTTTGAGAAGTTTGTAACTTGGTAAAATCTGCTCCAGGGTGACACAAACTCTGGTCAGTCCCCTGAGAAACCAGCCCCAAGGCAGCCTGTTCCACACAGCAACTATGCTCCTCCAGCAAAACCCCTTCTTTCCTGGCAGTCCTTCTTTAAAAAGGGGATGTTTACACCTGGATCCTGCATTATCCAAATCCTCACACTGCCCCAGTACATCCTTTGCCATGAGCAGATGAGTACTGGGCAGCACAGCTCCTCCAGAAGACAAGGATTTTTCCTTACCCATTGATTCTTCCCTGAAAAGTTTTGCTCCCATTAACTTTTACAACTTGGACAGTCTTTCCTAAATTAAACCAATTCATACTTTTCAGGAAGAACATCAGTTTTTCATACTTTGACATTAATATGCACTGGAACAGCCCCCAGTGTCCTGGTTCACTCCAACAGCCCGGGCTCTGCCGCAGCAGAATTTCTGGAGTTCTGAAGCAGCCTCCAGCAAAGCCTTCCTTCCAGCAAGGTCTTGGAAGGTCCAACAGAGCAAAAAGTGATGCCCACGCTCCTCGTCCAGGAGGAAGGGCAGAAGCAAACAGGAGCACAGCCCCATCACCTCCTTTCCAGCACAGAGCCCTCTTCGGACACGTTCGCTCCCATGGAGACCGGCCAAGGGGGAAGCTGACCCGTGACCCACCAGCCTGTTCTCAGGGGAGATGGACAGCTGTAAACAACAACACGTGGAACAACTGATTTGATTTTCAAAAAATAAATCAAATAAAGATTTTTCAAACTTCTCCACTCGAGACAAAACACCCCCTGTCAGCGCCGAGCGCTCCCGACACTCAGACACGTCCCTGGTGCGCGCGAGCCAACGCCTGCACACGTCAGTGCAGCTCCCCGCGCTTTGAGGGGCTGCAGGCAGCACAGCTGTATTTACTGCACAGCCACAAAACACTGCCTCCAAAAACCAGGCCAAGGAGTTCCCACAGGGCTCATCGTGCTGCCAACCCCGGCCGGGGGAGCGCAGGAATCCTCCGCGCACGGATTAAACGCAGAGCGGGGAAGCAGAACAGACTAAAGGAGCACCTCAAATCTGCTACCTGTGACTGCAGGTACAGCAAAGAGCTCTGATGTCACCTTGATTTTTTAAGTTTTTCTCAAGTTTTCTGATGTTTACATTCTTGTACAGAACTTTCTTCCATATTTTATATAAATAACTTATTGTTTACATTCTTTTATGGAGAACGAACAACCTGATGGACTGTTGGGTTGCCCAGTGGCATTGAGGAGGTGGCACTGTCACCCTCCAATGACACTGGCACTTCAGAGATCTATAAATTAGAGTCAGAAATTAATAAATCACCCTTTTTGTCTTAGAAAGAGCTGCTGTTCACGTCGTGTTATGTCGTGTCCTACAGCAACACTGACTTCCACACACTGCAGCAGTTTGCAATGCCAGGAGTCTGGAGAAAAATCCAGCCCACCTGTTTTCTGTTTGCTTGTGGACACTTGACAGGAACATTAATTGATGAAAAATATGGAAACTGTAGCTTGCTAAAAGCCTCCTTTCCAAAGCACAACCCTTCCTTTCCAGAATGAAAAAAAATCAGCATGCAAATATATCCCCTTGTCCAGTGAACAGGAAAAGTTGGCGGGAAGGATGACAGCTCTCTTTCAATTCTATTTTTACTTTTTCATTTTATGAGGCATTATTTCTGTCAGATTTCAAATGCAATCAGTTGGTTGTTAAGTAAATCTTCATCCAGTTTGGAGAAGCCCTCAGTAGCTCTACCATCAAGCAGGATGCACACACAGAGACAGGAAGCAGTAGGCATTCCATACAGAAACCATTCAATATTCAGCAGCAGCTCTGGGCTCTACTCCCCACCCACAATCCCAGTTCCACGCCACTGTAACTCCAGTGTTCAATCCCATCTCCTGAAATGGACAATCAGGCCCCTGATTTGTGACTGGAGGCCACATTTTGTTAGTTAATAGTTATAGTTAGCTAATGAATTGCTGCTGAGATCAGCCCAGCCAATGCCCTGAGACAGAGGTAAATGCTCTCCAGTGCTCCAGGGTTCTGCTGGCCTGACAGCTCTGCCTCTCCCCATCCCATGTCCCTGGGCTGCCCTCTGCAAAACAAAACCCACAGGAGAGGGAGCATAAAATATCCTGAGCTGCAAGGGACCCACAGGGATCAGAGTCCAGCTCCTGGCCCTGCACCCCAAGAAGCCTCCAGACTCTTCATTATCCTTGTGTCCCTCCTTTGGATGCTTTTCAATAGCTTTAGATCCTTCTTATACTGTGGTGCTCAAAGTTGCCCCCAGGCCTCGAGGTGAGGCTGCACCAGTGATGGATCCATGGATGGATGGATGGAGAAGAGACTGCTCTATGCCCAGATCTTTGTTCAGAAATGCAGTTCAGAAATGCTCCAAGCTTCCCCACTCTCAATCTAGACACTGAGCCCCGAGACCAACTTCAGAAGATTGCAGAAGCTGGTTGACTTTTAAAGCAGCAAAAATAAATGACAAACGTGCTCCTCTCTGTGTTTTCTTTCTATGACATTTAAAATGCCATAGAAGCCTTTTGTTTGTGAGAAAAATTCATTTCAAACCGAGCACTGCTTGCGAGAAAAATTAATTTCAAACCAACCACGGCTTATACTACCTGTTGAGGAGAATGGCTGCTCCTGAAGCTGGAGTCTGATGACAATGACCATCCAGGAAGGTTGGGGATCCATCCACCCATCCATCCATCCCCAGGAATGGGCTGGCAGAGCTTCCACTGCAAAACCTCTCTGCAAGCGTCTCGCTAGCGCGCAACCTCCGTGTCTGTCACGGCCGCCAGAACAATGCTGGTGATCCTCCAGATGAAGAGGAGGGCAGAGAAAAACAAACCCACATTCCCTTTGAGAAGAGCTCCTCAAGGGGAAGGTGTGGGAAGCCCTGCTCCTCCAGCTGCAGCACCACCCCTACGACAATTCCCAAGGGAGGGAAGAAAAGGCAAGAAGAGAGGGAGGGAGGAAGGTTTGGCCAGAGACCTTAAACCTCCACAGAGGCAACATCAGCCATCCCCAAATCCCAGGTAGAGGAAACAAAACCAGGAGCACAGCACTGAGAAAGCACCGTGGGGCCTTGGCAATAAATTAATGGAAGAGCAGAGCAGGTAGCCCAAGGGAAAGCCCCCTCTCTATTTATAGAGGGGATGTGAATAATTGACACGGTTGTGGGTTTGTTTGTTTTTCAATCATTTTTACAACTATCTGAGCATGTTTTAACTCTTTCTCCTTCCCTTCCCTTTTATTTTTAATGATGGGAAAATCCCCCTTTCTACCCTGGGGGGAATCTGCAAGGTTTTACACGTTTCCAGCAAAGGGCAGAGCGGGGGAAGGATTCTAATTTCAGATCATCAGACATAAGCAAATCTATGGGAAGCCACGAGGGCAACTCCCTGGAGCCTGTGGGGCAGACTAAGCCCAGCCACGAGGGAACTGCAGGGAAGGAGAAGCCCACTTGGCTCCGTGTACATCTATATGATACTTGAAAAACGAAAAGAATTCCCAAAATGCAGCTGAAATAAAAAAAGAAGGTGCGGCTTGTTTATTTACCTTTAGGTTCTATGTTATTGTTATTACACTTTGCTTAAAAAGGGCTTTCTGCTTGTGCCAAATGAGCTGAGAACTGCTGATACACAGCAAGGGTGGGACGTGCCAAATGCACTAACAAGATTGAGAAATAACAAGAAAATGTTCAGGCCAGGAGACAGAGCTTCCAATGGATCTGTGGGAGCTCTCACTGTACAGCCAAGGAGTGGGACCTTGCCTGCACTGAAGAACCAGCCAGCACCACAGGCTCCAGCAATAAAAACTGAAACCCTTGGCTGGAGGGACCGACGAGACAGGATGTGAAGGATTAAAACGGTGTGGAAAAAAATTAAGGGCAATAATTGTGGTAGGGGGAATTGGAGAGGAAGTGCTTGGTGTATCTCCTCATTTAAGCACTGAGGTAAGTAATCTGATTTTCAAGCAATGCCAAAGACCTCACACAGATCATTAAGATGGTGCCTGAGATATGAAGTAACTAATTTTAGACACCCTGACTTAAGTACTAGGGAGGGATTCCAGAGGTCTGCGGAAAAACCGGTGTGAAATACAGCTGGGGCAGATCAGCAGAGCTTTCCCTTTCTGGTCCCTCTCTCTGAGGGAGGGTGAGGAACCTCACTGAGCACCAGAGCTGCGTAAGGTTCCTCAATCACTGCTTCAGAGTCAGGAGAAAGGACAGAAAACAACTTCCGTGCCGAGGCCACAAGGGAAGCATAACAAGAAAGAGGACTGGAGCAAAGGATGTCCCTTGCAGGTGACAGCACGCCTTGCACGAGTTCTGGCAGCAGGATGTGCCTGTGAGCTCGAGCTTTGAGATCAGCACCGCTCAGGACTCGTCCTCCACTGAAACTGCGCTGGGGTGGGTGGGATGGAGAGGCCAGCACTGCAGGGAGGGCTGCATTCCTGCTGCCAGGCTCCCCAGAGCTCCCTTCTCTCTGGGAACACAGTGCACCAACACCCAGCACAGCCACATCCCAGCGGGAAAGGGCACAGGGTGACCAAGGAGGAAAGCTGTGTCCAGCCAGCAGAAAGCATGCACTCAACATCCTAAACTTCCCAAAAGCAGGAGTTTAGTGCCTGGCCCGTCAGTGCAGCACTGACGGGGCTATCTGGTGGGGCAGGGACAAGGGAAGATGCTGACACAGCTGCTCACCCAGCCCCAAAGCCAGGACTCCCCACAGGACCCCTACACTGCTCCTGCCATGGCTGCCTGAGACCATGGGAGCAACAAAAAGCAGCCCAAGCTTCCCAAAACCCGACTGAGAATCCTGACTGCTGTTTAAGCAGAGCCTGGAGGAGGCAGGCAAGCAGTGCCCAAGTGGGTGCTGTGCTCACCTCGTGCTGTCACAGCCCCAGCAGGGCAGCTCTGCCATGGCACAGCCCGTCCCTCCAAAGCCATGGATGCAAAGCTCGGCTGCTGGGTACCAGCCTGGCACTGCCAAAGGGGATTTAGGCACTCGGGTTTTATCTTGCATGTCCTAACAGGACCTGGTGGCTTTGGTTGATCTGGGCTGACCGGTTCCAGTCACGACTCGTCCGTCACATCTCCTGACATGGCTCTCCCCCGAGGGAGGAACACACAACTCCAGGGCCACATGGGTGGGTGTTGCTTCTTTAATTAAGAGGGGACAGAACCCACGAGGGATGGAAATCCCAGGAGAACACGCCCTCGGGGCTCAGGGGGTGAGCCCCCACCCTGGGAAGAGGTGGGAAGGGAGCAGAGCCGGGAAAAGGATGGATCAGCAAATGCTCTGGAGAGGAAAAGCCAGAACTACCAAAAGCCAGGCTAAGGCAGCTCAGGGTGGAAAGCTGATACCCATCAGCTCTGAGTGTGGCCTCCAACTAAAATGAAGGCTTTGCCTCCTTTACCAGGGAGTGCATGGGGGGGAGAGGCATGTGAATCACCACATCTGAGGTTATCAGGAGCAAAATCCAGAGTTTAAAATGTGCCAGTCAGCAGCAGCTTTCAATCTGCATCCCAAAACTATGAGAGAGGCAACCACAGGGATATGGGAAGGAATTTTTATATTAAAACCTGTGGATCAGGATCCTGCCTGGGAGTGCAGAACAAGTGATCCCAGCAGTGATGTATCCATCTGTCTGCCAGTGGGATGCAAGGCTGGAGAGCACAGCTGAGAGATGGAACTGGGAACGACACAGGGAGAAATGGGAAACAGAATTAATTTCTGCCTGCCACTCCTGATCCCTCGCTGCAAGAAGATGACCCATTTTCCAGAGGAGGAAAGGCAGAAGACACCTTTCCAGGAAACTGCTAGTGGAGCTGAAGATGACAAAAAGTGGCACAGGAATTATGATCTGCATAAGAAACTTTGCACAGAGGTTGTGCTGAGGAGAAAATTACCTCACTCAAGTCTTTTCATGTTTTCAGTGCAGACACATAAAAATGAAATGTGCTGGTGACTTGTGCTGAGGACACAAAGCTGGGAAAAGTCAGAGCACAGAACAGACCTTTTGTCTCATATTGATCCCAGAGGGCCACGAGCTCCCGGTGTGACAGAAATGCCAAGAAAAGCAAATGTAAATCAAAGGATGCACCAAGCAGGACTTGCCTGGCAGAATCAGCAGTGACTGATGCTGCAGAAGACACTGATCTCATCTGGAACCTGCAATCCTCATCATGGCCAAGGTTAACACAGACCAGACACCTTCAGCAAAGGCAGGGCCAAAGCGAAGCTTCGCTCAGAGAGGAGCTCAGAACAACGAAGCTGCTGTCAAATGGAACACAGGCAGAGGCAGCTGAGCAGCCCCAGTGCATCCAGCTGGGGGTTCAGGGGCTGAACACTGCCCTGAACCAGCCTTGGTGAGACCCAGGGATCACAGCTGCACAGAGGGACAGAGCTCGTCCTTCCCAAACCCAAGCTGTTCCTGAGCAATGGGAGAACACCAACAACAAATCCTCCACAGTTTGGCAGCACCACAGCTGGTCCAGGTCCTCCTCTGGCTTTGCAATCTGTGGTCAGTAAGAGGAGAATGTTGTTGCTGGCACAGGGGAGCTGCCTGTGAGTGGTGCCAGGTGAGCAGCTGCAGGGCTTGTACCTGTGAGCTCCTGACATCCTGCACTGCACACTGCCAAAACCAGCTTCAGCCTGGTCCTCCCCTGAAAATGACTCAAAAAGTAGTGCCAGAGGAGGAGCAAGGAGAGATGTTCCATACCCTAGTGGGAATATTTCAACACCAGGCTCTTGCTGCCTTTTAGTGCAGTTACTGCTGTCCATAGTCACAGAAACAAAGCATTGAGCTGAAGTATGAACAAGTGGGATTTTTTTTTTTAGGCATTCAGGAATGCAAACTCCTCATAAAACAACAGCTATGCCTCCTCCAAATGCCAGGTTGGTGAGGTTATCAGCCACACCACCATACAAAAACACAGTAAATCCACCCAGCACTGACTGGAGATGGCACTCAGTGCTCTGGGCTGGTGACAGCAGGCACAGGTTGGACCCCACGACCTTAGAGGTCTTTTCCAACCTGTGACTGATATTTTCAGCAGCAGCATCAAGTGCCATTCCATCATTCCAGTGCTTCACGTTGGCCCAAAACAGCCCTGGAAGAAAAGAACCAGTTTCCTCTTTACATTTAAAGAGCAGTGGATGATTTTAGTGGCTGTGAAAGCCACTGGTGTTTTCTGTGGCATCATTCCCAGGCCAAATGAAAGCAAAACCTGCAGCAGATCCACACTCAGTCTATCTGTGGACACACTGACCAGAGTCACCCTGCCTGTGCTACAAGGGAATTACTCACCCATCTGAGCTCAAAACAGCTCCTGAATTCACAGAATGGCTCCTGTCCCCCAACAGAGCTCACAGCAGCTCCTGAATTCACAGAATGGCTTCTGTCCCCCAACAGAGCCACCTCCAAGCTGCAGGGACACCCAGCTTTTCCCAATAACTTCCCAGCACTGTTTTTGTCTGCATGCACACAGCCCCCACTGTGTTACTGCCTAAAGCAACTTTTACTCAAAAAGGTGTTAAAAATAACATCAGGGTGCAGGAATTTCCTCTTCAAAGACACGTTTCCACCCTCCTGAGCCAAAGCCACCAGGAGAAGTGACTCTCCTGTGCCTTTTACTCCACCAGCAGCCACAGCCACATCTCCACACTGATCCCACAGACCCAGGCCAGAAGCAGTAACTATTTTTGCAGTGGATGCACCTCAGACAGAAAGTGACTGCTGCCATCTTCAAGGGAAGCCCTTTAAAGAGGAGACAAAAGAGAGAAGTAAAGGATATATTTACAACAGAGCTAAACATGGTTCTGCACCAGGCCTTGCATCTCTTTTTGGGAGGCAATAACTTTTGTGCAGGGGGTTTTACCTTGAACTTTTCTGCTCTCTACTACAGAGTCTGCCCTACAGGTCCTCTGGAGACCTCTGGATGTTTTTGCCATCAAAGACAAACTTGGTGTGAAAAGATCTCCTTACCACACATCACTGATGGGCTGTACATCCTTTTGAGTCACCCATGAGCAGTATCAAAATATTTCAAATGCAATTCCCTTCCTTACTTGTTTTCTTAGTTTTTTTTCCACCACTTTTCAGAGCTGACATACCTACATGAAAAGAGGAGGAAAAGGTAAAAAAAAAACATACTTTGCATTTTATTATTTACAGTTTTCAACCAACTCCTACGAAACCTTTCTCAAGATGTTATTCCCTGCACATTAAAGGAGGAAGGACAGCCCTGTGCAGGGCAGGAATCAAAGCACAGCCTCCACACTGGGGCCAGATCTACATCACAAATATTTGCCAGCACAGCTGCATCCACCGCTGTGCTGGGACATGACCTCTGACTGAGCCTGCAGAGGCCACTGCAACACGGTCACAGCAGCAGAACGATGCTGTGAGTTACAGTAACACATCTTTCTTTAAGCCCCAAAGAAAACCAAGCTCAGGATAAGCTCCCCCAGCAGCAGCACGGCTTTGCTGGCGCCACACAGCAGCACAAACACTCCCAGTTTTTCCGATGGCTCCCCATGCTCGGGGCTGCACCGGGGATGGGCAGAGGGGAAGGAGAAGTGTCTCCCTGGCTGCAGAGTGCTGACTGCAGCCTTTTCTTGCCCGGGGAGCTGCCGAGCCCCTGCACATCGGGCGGCTGGGAACAAGCCGCCGCACGAGCGGCGCCGCGAGGTTCCGCCTGCACAGAGGGCTCCCGAACACCCTGCCCGCCAGCCACGCTGGAATTGGAGCAGAACTCACTCCCTGGGCTCTGCATCAGGCCCACGAAGGAGCCAGGAGGTTTGGAGAGTGGCACACGGAAGCAAAAAGCTCAGCCTGGTCTCTGAGTCGCAGTGGGAAATGTCGCCTTGCCTCGCGCGCAGAACGGTCACAGCGAGAAGGAAAAGGCCAAAGGGAGCAAAGAACACAGAGGGGAAATCTCAGAGAAACAAGATGTTATTTCTCTGTTTTTTCCACTATTTCCTCATTGGGATCATTTTTAGGACCTTTTCTTTGACTCGGCCCCCTCAGCAGCTGGGCCAGCTCCACTCACCCCTCTCAGGCTGCAGGGAAGGCTCCTTCTCCTCTTCTCCTCCTTCCCTTCTCCCTGCTGTGTCCCCAGCAGAGCCAGTGAGGAGAAGGAGGAATAAGCAAAGGCAGTTCTCTGCCATCTCCCAGCACCACCCCAGGTCACAAATCCCCATCTCATTTTCCCATTAAAACAAAAAAGTGCCCTTCAAAAGAAACTCACAATAAGTTCTGAAAACATCCTTGTTAACAACTTAGGTATAATTTTTTTTAATACTTAAAATTCTCTCAGCAAAGCACCCAAAAAGCAGCCAGATATTCTGCTCCCTCTGCAGAAAGTGTCCATGGCTCTGAACTGCAGGGAGCCAAAGGAAGGCAGCACAGGCTGGAGAAATCCATCCCTCCTGGTGCCATCTGTAAGGCTGCAATTAGCTACCAGTATTTCTGAAACCCTATATAGTGCTGCAAACAGAAAATCCATTAACTGGGACATTTTTGTGGGATTTTTGTCGTTTTGATTGTTCCAGAGGCTTGTATTTATAAAAGATACAAAAACCTGACAGGCTTTCTTTGTTCATTGTTTCACAAAGATCCACCAACTTTCAGGGCTCAATTCCGCTATAATTATTAGATTAGTAATTATGTAAACAGGCAGTAAACCCCTTTTTAAGGCAATAAAAACATTTGCAGAGCAACTTAACGTTCAGAAGCAGAGCAAAGCTCCTCCAAGCATCACCCAAAATCCCACAGCACCAATTAATATCAGGATATTGTTTAGCCTGTCCATTTACCAGCCAACAGGTCACGAGGGAGGAGTAATTTAAACCAGCCGTGGGATGGCTTTGAAATGAGACAAATCAACTACTACAGTCATGGCTGGAAATGTGGTTTGAGGCCCATTTCCACCACCCCCCACCCCCCTTGGGCTCTGTTTTACCTGAGGAGTCAGGATGAGCTCACTGGGCAGCAGGGCAGGGGATAAAGGGGGCACTGAGCACAGAGCTGGATGGGGTGATGGGATGGGAAAGGGGTCAAAGCAAGCACCGTGGTGAGGAGGACACAGGGATGTGGGTGTCACAGGGGGAGAGAAGAGCCCCCCGAGCACCTCAGCCCTCTCCATGTCCCAGCAGCCCCCACGGGACAGAGCACAAGGAGCCAGGCACTGAGGTTTGGCACGTCCTCCCTCCGCCCAGCTGTGGGAAAGGAGAGAAGCACTCCATTATCGCTCCTCACACAGGCTCTAACATGCCTCAGCTTATTCTCTGCCTCCTAAAAAAACCCAAACAAGCCATGAAAAGGAATGTATAATCACCTGGCAGGGCACCTCTCTGCTCCAGCTTGCAGGCTCTGCCCCACCACGTTCTTTTCCCAGCCCAGTGTGACTTGTGAAACATTTTACACAATGGGCACCTCCGACTTTACAAGGGAAACAACTTCCCAGCCCCTGACAGAACAGGCTGAGGGCTCCTGACATGGAAACGTGCCCTGGTGGGATCTGGACATGGAGGTGAAATTAGGAAGAACAAGTGTTTGTTTCTGCAGGAGATGCAGCAAACGCTGGCCAAATAATGCCCGAGTGCATCCCGGGCTCTGGAGGATCCCCTTCAGCAGCACAAACCCAGCAGGGTGGCTGTGCCCAGCACTGCAGCACGGGGTGCAGATGCCAGGGGGAAAAGGCTGCCCAGGAACAGCTGAGCTGTGGGCAGGAGGAAGCTGTGCCAACGCTGCCAACTCCGACAACCTCGCGGAGCCGCTCGCAAAAACTGCAGCTGAACCTGAGGCACAAAACGTGGACAAAACCCAGCCCGTGAGGCAGCCAAGATCTGCAATAGGGGAATCACAGAATCCCAGAATGGTTCGGGTTGGAAGGGACCCTAAAGCTCATCCAGTGCCACCCCTAACAGGGACAATGACACCTCCCACTGTCCCAGGGTGCTCCAAGCCCTGTCCAGCCTGGCCTTGGGCACTGCCAGGGGCAGGCACAGGGAGAGCAAAGGGATTGCAGTTAATCCTCCCAACCAACAAAAGGGCTGGAGAACTCTGGGAAGGTTCTGTGAGGATGTGCCTCTGCTCCCAGGGCTCAGCAGGGTTAATAACCTGCTCCTCTCACAGCCCCACGTGTAAATACAGTTTTTGGGGCACAGGGCCACTGCTCTGAGTTCCTGCTCCATAGTTCCATTTTAGTTTTCCTCCTTAAGGCCTGACTTCCAATTGCATTCTGAAAAGGAAACAAGTCCTGGACTTGTTTGAACAAGTGGGCAACACCTGCTCCAAGCTTTTGGCTTTACTGCATTGTCTGGGGTTTGAGGTTTGTTCTTTAAAGCCCAACCTAACTGGCTTAGGGGAAAAAAAGAAAAAGCCCATAACCAGTTTCAGGAAAAAGAGAGAAAAAAGACTCCATTCATTCACTCCTTTGTTTTCAGGAAACTTACCCTGACATTTCTTTGCCGATACATCAGGAAAACTGCAGAAAATGCAAACACAGGCAGGATGGTGCTTCAAAGGGAGAAGGCACAGCCCTGCTTTGGCTCCAGTTTCTCCTGACCCAGCCTCTCTTCTGGGATATTTCTGTATCTGAGAGCCCGTTTTACTGGAACTCTTGACAAGCAGGGAAGAGCAGGGCAGCATCCTGCCTGCCAAGTGCAATTTGTTTATGCAAGGTTTCCAGAATCCATCTTCTTCTCTGCCCCAGGAGCGTGCTGTACACTCGGAAGGAAGATGCTCAAGTGAGATGAGGGGAGAGCTGGGCAGAGCTGCTGGAGTGGGAGGTGGTTCCCAGCAGAGTCCAGGGATGGTTCCATCCCAGCTTCTGCACTGGAGTGCTTTTTGCAGAGAAATTCCAGATGGAGATTCATGGAGACAGCAGGACAGCTCCCAGTCCAGCCTGCCAGCCAGTGACTTCAGCCTAAACTGAATTAGGAACTGGGAATCCCACAGGAACACTGCTTGGAGGTTTTCTCTGCTTAAACACGATCCACCCACGTGAAACAGAGAAGAATTATTTATCAGTCGGGGGTGATTTTGCCCAATTAATTCATTAAGGAGTTTGGGGGGAATATTCTGGAGAATGCCACATGCTGTGAGCAGATAAATAACATGTCCCACTGTAGATGTTTCCTAACTTAGCCTGGATTTAAGGCAAGTCATAAATAACAGCACTGAACACAGTTCTTAACACCAACATAAAACTTAAAAAACCAAATGCTGTCTAATTTTGTTGATTCCTTTGCTGTGCCAGTCGTAACAGGTTGATAAATTCCCACAGAAAGGATATCTTTCATAAGGACCTCACATGCCTCGGCTGGGACAATTTTTAGGGATGTACTCAGCAAAAGATGATGCACAGCAGGTTATGTACACCACAATGGGTTGGAATTGCACACAGAGAAGAATTAATCAAAATTAATCCCATTTACTATCATGACAGCCAACTATAAATTTTAATTTAGCTGAAGGGAAACCAAATATTGACTTCCTGGACTAGACTGACCATGAAGTTTGGCTGATGTCACACAAAGCTAACCTGATGCCTAAACAACAACAATTAATAATTTGTTAGCTCCACCAGCCTTAAAATGCCAAAATTCCACCAATATTTTCCCAATCCATTCAGGTAAAAAAAATACATCAAGGCAACAGCCATCCAGCTTTTTCAAGACTACAGAGCCTTTCATGAAAGAAACCAGGAGCAACGCTACCTGCCAAGTCAGTAAACAAAATTAGAACTAGAAGAGTAATAAATTCCATTCTTAATCAGGAAAAATGCCAGAAATAACTAAAAACTAATACCCTTTATGGAAGCCCAGCTGAAATATTTGCTGATTTAAAATTTAAATGGTCTCACACTGGAGCAACAAAGAGTTATATTTAGAATATTTTCAACGTTCTCTTACCAAAAGCAGCACAGCTGACGTGCATCAGTCAGGAGCCTCAGAACAGGGTTATCTGCACAGGGCTGTGGGAAGCTGAGGCACAAATGGTCACTTTGCCCAAACCCCACTCAATTTCTGTAAGAAACCTCGATAACCCAGCCCAGGCACACAAAGCCTCCCTCTCTCGGGGATCAAGCTCCTCACATCCATTTCCACGTAATCCTGGGAGCACTGCAGCAGTGTCACAATGGAAATGAAATCACAGCTTTCAGGTGCAGCTACTGAGATAATCACACCCAGCCCTCCCACCCCGATTCCTGGGGAAACAGCTCGTGCCAACAGGTGGCATTTCAGACCCCGCTCTGTGCTGCTCAATAAACCCAGCCTTACACAAAGCTGGCCCTGGGGAAGCCCATTTTGTGTCATTATTCCCATGGGATAACCTGCAGTACTCACGCAGGCCCCGGTGTTTTCCTGCACACTGCTCATTTTCACCTATTGAACATTTCCAGAGAACACTCAGCCCAGATGTGGGGGGGTGTTTATCACAGAAGGGCAGGGGTATTAAATGCTGAGGGCCCTTTTTTCCCCCCAAGTTTTTAAATTCCAGTTCAATTGCAAGGCAAGGATTTCAGCATGCAGCACCCTGGCTGCCTGACAGCTTTAGTGGGTTGTTCAGTGGTGAAGCTTAAGCAAAGCTGTGTCTGAGAGAGAAGGTGCTAGATTAGGGCTCTGCTCTTCAACCCACTTCCAGGGATTCACAGGCAAGAACCTGAAACCTCCCTGAGCCTCAAAGCCCCTTTTACAGACTGAGGAACTCCTTTGCTGTATCACTGAAAGAAAGCCAGAATAAATCACAGAATGGTTTGGGACCTTCAGGATCATCCCTCCACCCAGGTGAGGTGCCTGTGCAGGGGACATGGTGGTGACAAAGATCTCCTTAGACAGCAGGGGCTGTGCTCAGCACGGTGCCACAAAACCCAAACCCGCTTTGCTCCACAGAAAAGGCCTCTAAAATCAAGTGGAAGGAGTCACGTGCACCTCCAGAATCTGGCTGCTACACAGACTTGTGGGACCCACTCAATCACTCTGGCATAATGTTGCCATAAATTGTAGGTCAGGCATAGTGGAATATGAATCCCTGGCCTCTGGCACTCCTCTACTAGGTTCAAAAAGAGAGGCTGGACAAAGATAATCCTCTTATTGCTCTGTCAATTTTACTAGCAGAGACTCTAAATGTGAAACTTGGTCCAGCTTGAGCAATAAAATAAGATTTTCATTCCCAGGCTCCCAAGAGCTCCGGCTGGGAGCCTCCAGGAGTTTGAGAACTGGGGGCTTTGGGAAGCCCTTCGAGTGGGGAGCTCAGGAAGAGGCTTCCAGAGGAATGGGTTGAATTTCTGAGCCCTATGGAGCACTGTGCACGTGGCAGAGCTCCTGGCTGTGAGGAGCAGGAGCTGCCAGGGAGGTGTCAAGTCTGTCCCTTCTGTCCCCAACTCCGAGCTGTGTGGGGACGTGACTCACATCTCGCTGCAGGCTGAGCCAGGCAAGACATTTCAGTGCCATTTAGACAATGAATCAGGAGCTCTGCGAGCAACACAACCAGGTTTTATCTTCCTGTATTCAAAACCAGATCTTATTTTTAAGAAGGTTTTGATAAAAGGGTAATTTTAATGTACCTGCTGAAGGTGTTCTGGTCCTTGATTCCTTCTCAGCAGTATTACATGCTGTGAAAACCTCGAACTACAGATCCACAGAACATCCTGAATTGGAAGGAACCCATGAGGATTGAGTCCAACTCCTGACCCTCACAGGACACCCCAACAATCCCATCACATTCCTGGCCTCTCCTGGATGTGTTTCACTTTTTCCATGAACAACCAAGGCCCAAAGCAGGTTACAGAAAAGTCAGTGGAAGCAACAGGTAGGCAGAGGTTTTGAAAAACTGCTGCTGCTCCCTTAAGTGACTCATTTTGGGGTTCAACGAGCAAAAAGTGCATTAAAATTTCAAAGGATTCCTGTACAAAAATAGCTCTGCACAGCTGGAGCGGCTTCGAGTGAGATGCACACTCTGATGAGCAGGCTCAAGATTGCTCTGAGAGAGCTAAATATCTGCAATCTTGTGTGAATGCCAGGTGAGCTGTGCTCCTCCTAAAGCTGCTGAGGGAACCTGGGCTGGGCACAGGATGATCCAACCAAACCCTGGCATAAGCACAGCACAGCCCCAGCAGGCTCTGGGCAGCAGCAGGACGAGCCCCTCCACCAGGAAAGCCTGGAGCTCGGACTGGGAGCCCATCCCAGGGCAAGGGACAATGTGCTCACAGGGATGGCAGGTCTGTGTCCTAGAGATGAGGCTGGCTGGACCCCAGATTAACCCCAAAGGCAACCCCACAGACTTCTTGTTCACCTTATAGACAGCAGCTCCCAGCAAAACGCCCTGGAAACGTGCAGAGCTCAGGGCAGGCTCAGGCTGGACATCTGAAGGAATTTCAGGGTGATTAAGCACTGGCAGGGGCTGCCCAGGGAGGTGTGGGATTCCCATGCCTGGAGGTGCCCAGGGAAGGCCTGGATGTGGCACTAAGTGCTCTGGGCTGGGGATAAGGTGGGCATTGGGCACAGCTTCAACCTGATGATCTCTGAGTTCTTTTCCAGCCTCAGTGATCCTGGGATTCTGTGATTCTGAGCCTCAGGAAAGGCCCCATGGGATAACATGGCAACTCCTGCCCCCACCTTGAGCAAGGAGCCAGCTTCACCTCCAGCCAAAAGCACCCACAGGAAAAGCCTGGAATCCCAGACTGCTCGTGCTGTCCCCACAGCTCTGCTCAGTTTGGTCTGCAGGGGTTATTTTTCCTCTTCATATATTGATTTGCAATTCTGCCTGCCTAACCACGAGCTGTGGGTCCTACTGGGTTCCTTCAAAGACTTCAGCCTTTTTTTTGCCCTGCACATTTGTGCTCAGCACCAAACCAACACTTACTGCAGCACTTCACAGGAAATTTCACTGATGCTCTGCATTGCTGAATTATGCAAAAAGAGCACATTCCACAGACACACTTCCTATAGTTTGTAAGTCGTTGCATCTGTGCTTTCCTTGTGGGACCCCATCCACCCTGACCACCTCAGGAGCTGCTCAGGGGCCCTGCTGGATTCATCCTGCAGTTGTATCCCAGAGCTCTGGCGTGGGCTGAAACCAGAGCTCCACAGGCACATGAGGATATGTGATCCTGGGTCCAGGGGCTCACACAAAGCTGGAGCTGTTCTTCCTGTCATCACAGACTTGGGACTGGCAATTATTTCCTTTCCATCTATCTGGTGCTGATGGGGAATCACTGTCCTGCCTCAGGCACCAGAACAGCCCCAGCTCCCATTTCCCATGGCACCTCTTAGAATCACAGAACCATGGAACATCCTGAGCTGGAAGGGACCCCCAAGGATCACCCAGTGCAACCCCTGGCCCTGCACAGACACCCCAAATCCCACCCTGTGCATTCCTGGCTGTCCAAACCCTCCTGGAGCTCTGTGGGGCTGTGCCCATTCCCTGGGGAGCCTGGGCAGTGCCAGCACCTCTGGGGGAAGAACCTTTCCCTAAATCCAACCTAAATCTGCCCTGATACAGCTCCAGCTGTTCCCTGGGTCCTGTCCCTGTCCTAGAAAGCAGGGATCAGTGCCATCCAACAGTGGATCCAGGTTTTTGGCAGGCACTAAGTGGTTCAGCCTCCTGTCCTCCAGCAGAACTAACCAGTGCATAGATGATGAGATCCCAGTCCCTGCAGCAGATTCAGAGAGACCAGGCCCTCTGTCTGACCTCCATCCTGCCCAAATCTTTACCCTGCTCAGTGCCAGCCTCTTCACCCAAGCCTCTGCCTGTAAAAGAGTTCCCAAGGAGGACAGCTGTAAGGTACTGGGAACACAGGTTCCTCCCTTGGCTGTGAAGCCCCACGAGGCTGCCAGCACATCCTCCCTGCCATGCCTCTCTTTCCAAACAATCCAGCCCCTTTTCCCAAAGATGCAGCCTGAGCCCTGCAGGTGGATCTACTCTCAAAGCCACGCTCCCAAAAAAGCCTTGGTTTCTCTCTTTCCACTTGCCCAGAAGCACAGTCCATGATTTCCTCATGGTCCCAGACAGTCACTGCCTATCCCTGCATTGCTTCACAGTGTTTGGAAACACACACCCAGCTCTTGGAGCACCTACCTGGATGTGCAACTTTGCCCCTGCTGCACCAAGGCTGGAGGGCACAATTCAGGAGAGAGGCACTGCTGAGCCAGGTGGGAATGGACAGCCCATGACCAGGGGCTCCCAGGGATATTCCCAGTGGGTCCTCACTTCTCATGGAGCTCTGCACATTTATATGAATTTCCCAACTCCAGGGGGCTTAGAACAAGTGGCTGCATCTTACTCCTCCTCAAAAACCCCTTACTCCTTTTAATTTCCCTTTTAAAAAACTCTGCGTAAACTCCAAACTTTAAGGTACACTCAGGTAACCATGTCAAGCATAAAGACCTGTTTGAAGCAGTAAACAGGAGCTGAAATGTCATGGATTCATTCAGGTGCCTCCAGGAATGACAGCTCGAAGGAACACATCACACAGTATGACTTTCCAAATTTTTAAAAACCAGGCTGGTAAATTACAGTGATTTATCACTCCACAACAAAGTACACACACACACACAAAAGCACTTCCCAGAAAAAGATTACCAAGCAATCATCCAGATGTTACTAAAGCATCAAGATTAATTTGAAAAAAAAAACCAAAAACAGCAAGGAACTGACTCCCACAGGCTTTTTACTGTCATAAATTTTATCCTGCAACTTCCAAGAGAGCAGAGTTCTGGACTGTGCCTCAAATCTCACTGGCTCTGTGTGTTTCTGGTGCCTCTGCTGCCCACTTCACACCTCTTACAGCAGCACCCCCTAACTCACCATGGGGGACCATGAGAGTCAACAAAAACACAACTTTCCTCCCACTTCAGAGAAAGAAAAAAAAAACCAAAAAACAAACAAACAAAGAAAAACCCACCAGATTTTCATTGTTGCAAAGGAAGAAAGAAAAGGCTCCTTTGTTACTGCTAAAAAAAGCACATTTTTCGGTCATTTTCCACCAGAACAACCTCTGGCATGTGTTACACATCACCTGCACGGGATGCCTGACAGGGCTCTCAGCCAGGGCTTTAATTCCTGCACAGACATCACCCAACCATCACTCACACCCTGGAAAACCAGAGCACTCCAGCTCCTGCCCAGGGGCCTCTCCCTGCTGATCCCCTCACCAGGAGAGGGGGGAAGCACTGGCAAAGGGAATGAGCAGCTGGGGGAAGCTGGCAGGATCAGGCACAGCCTCTGGGCTGGGTCTCCCAGGTTCTACCAGCATTCCTGAGCTCCTGGAGTGCCCATCCCTTGGAGAGGCCCAAGGGAACACCTGGACGTGGCACTCAGTGCTCTGGGCTGGGGATAAGGTGGGGAATGGGCACAGCTTGGACTGGTTGACCCCTGCCACTCTGATTTTCTTAAGTTTTACTAAACTTTTTGATGTTTATATTTTTGTATAGAACTTTCTTACAAACTTTATATAAATAACTTCTTGTTTTTCATTCTTGTATAGGGGACGAGCAACCTGATGGACAGCTGGGTTGCCCAGTGGCATTGAGGAGGTGGCACTGTCAACCCCCAGTGACACTGGCATCTCAAAAAAAAAAATATACATAGAGTCAGATGTTTTAATAAAGAGTTTTTTAGTTTGCTTTGAACAGGACTGCCCGTGTCATTTCTGTGTCGCCCCACAGTGACAGACCCCAAAGGTCTTTTCCAGCCTAAAAGATTCTGTGAGGCGGCTGCAACCAGCAGCTTCCCAGCCCCATTTCCAGCCCCATTCCCAGGAGATTCCCAGCCCCATTCCCAAGCCCATTCCCAGGAGATTCCCAGCCCCATTTCCAGCTCCATTCCCAGCCCCATTCCCAGTTCCCTTCCCAGCCCAGCCTTGCGCAATGGGGAGCCTTTGTCTCCATTGGAGTCTGAGGGCCTGGGGCACACTCTGAACACACCTTCCCCAGCCAGGCTGATGCAAAGGAGCAGCAGAGCAATTCCCAGCTGGGAAGCAGGCAGACAGGGCTCTGTTCCCCCTGCTAGGAGAGCTGCCCAAACAGCAGAGCAATTCCCAGCTGGGAAGCAGGCAGACAGGGCTCTGTTCCCCCTGCTAGGGGGGCTGCCCAAACAGCAGAGTAGTTCCCAGCTGGGAAGCAGGCAGACAGGGCTCTGTTCCCCATGCTAGGGGGGCTGCCCAGAGCACAGAGGGCTGTGAGCTCACCTGGGGAGCCAGGAGCCAGGGAATGCTGAGTGTTACAGCAATGCAGGGAGCCCAGGTGTGTGAGGCTATTTCAGCACCACCTCCGGGCAGTGCCAGGGATGGAGGGAGAGCCTGGCATCTCCCAGGAACACAGCAAGAAGGGATTCGTGCAAAACCTGCACACTTCCCTTCTTCTGTCCAACTTCTGCTACTTCAGAGAGCCCAAAACCACTTTCTGGCTTTGGACAAAATGCTGCAGGAAAGGTCTGGCAGCTTCCCCAGCTCTGCCTTGCTGGTGCCCTACCCTGCCCAGCTTCAGGGAGCCTCAGCTCTGGAGGGGTCACCCTCGGTGCCCAGCACTAGCTGAAAGGGACATTTCCCTACACACACAGGAAAAACACCTCTTTCATAAAGACACTGCCATTCCAGAGCTGGTGCTGCCCTTATTACCCAGTATCACATCCCCTCAACAAGTGACTCATTCTGCTGCACCTCACAGGAGGAAGTGAGCCCATCACTTCCAAACTGTTTGGAAGGGAAAACAGAAATAGAAATACAGAGCAGCTTTCAGAAGGAAATAACTGTTTCTGCCTCTTCAGAAACAAACACAACTGCTCCCAAACCAGTGGCTGCCCTCTGGCACCCCTGTTGCCCTTACACCCACAGAAGGGCACAGCCATTGTGACTTCCACATTCCTGATTTTTGGGCAATGTCCCTGCCTGCAGACACTCGTGCCCTTCCAGCAGGATGTAGGTGTGCAGGGTGATTTGTGGTCAGCCCCAGAGGTGCTGCTCACTCCCTGTGACCCAGGGGCACCTCTGGCAATGCGAGGTGATGCAATTCACCCCGTACCAGTCTTGCTGAAGTGGCTCCTCCTAACAACAGCCACACAGCTCCTGCAGCCCAGCGAATGCCTGGCCACTCTGCCAGCATCACCAGGACTCTGGGCTCCTAATTACCCCCAGAACCATGGAATCAGACAGTTGTTACAGCTGGAAAGGACCTCTAAGACCATCGAGTGCCACCATGGGACATCTGTCTAGACACAGCTACAAAGTGCCAGAGTGGAACCACTGCTGGTTTCCCAATCTCCAGCCTGCCAGCCCAGAGCTCAGTGCTGGGAAGACCAAAGGCAGAAGGCAGAGTGGGAACTGCTGTGGCTGCTGGGAGCAGCGAGACCATGGAGATTCCTGAGACAAACCAGGAGCAGAGCCCCTTCCCAGAGCCCTCCCTGGGCTCAGCCTGCAGGTCCTGCCCGATGGGCACCCCCTTCCCCTGCCTGGATCACTCCTTTGCTCAGCTTTGTGAGGGCTTTTCGAGCTGCCTGAGAACATCACATCCCAACTCTCATGGAAAGCCTAATTGGAAGCCTCAGGAATAAGCAATTACACTAAAAGCACTCTGCAGTGATCAAGTACCTGTCTGGCAGCCACGGGGCTGTGCCTCTGGGACAGGGCACGCAGAAAGGCTTCACACGTGGAAAACACCAGAGCTTCCTTGCCCTGGATGGAAGGAGGGGCTGGCAGCTCTCACAAACACTCCCCTTCCTCAAGTGCTCTGCCTGCATCCCACCGGGAGCACAAACACCGGGAGCGAGGCTGCTGAACCAGGGAAAAGGATGCTCCTGCCTGCTTCCAGCTCACTTGGAATTTGAGATGTCACAACCAATAAAAACTCTGTTCTGTTTCTAGAAACCCCTAACTCTTGTGTGAGCCGTGCCTCGTGAGGCACAATAAAAACATCAACACCTACGTGCCAAGTTCCCCTTGTGCCCCCTGCTCCTGTGCTGCCTCTGGCACAGCTGGGCTAATCCCATTCCCACTGCTCTGCGTCCTGACCTCCTTAAACAACCCCATGTGAGGATGTTAAAACACTCTCATCTATAAATAATGTATTCCCCTCATCCAGCAATGGATTACTGGGCCATAAAACTCCCTGCAACGCTCCCCACAGTCGCCAGTTTAATGAAATAATACCCAGGAAGACACATCAGAAGAGTCTCATCCTCCTCCTTGATGAATTCTTGCAAAGATTTGATGCCACTGTTACTTTTCTCTACAATTAATTATTTAGAAGCTGGTATTTCATTCCAGCGGCCTTTTTTTGCCCCCCATCAAAGACCCTTTAATTTTTTGAGCTAATAACCCTCACAGCTGAGGGAAGACCAGCTCTGGGAACTCATCAGAGCCAAAGGGAAGCCATGAGGTCACAGTTTAGACCCAAGCCAACCTGTTGGGAGCTCCCATTGCTGCCCCCCAGCTCTGGGCAGGAGGATTCCCAGGAATTCCCTGGAGCAGTCCAGGTCACTGATCCTGCAGGAAGTAGCTGTGTTTTCCTGGGGCTTCCTTTCCAAACAGCCATTACCTACAAGTCAAGCCACGATGTGTAACTTCATTAGAGACAAACTAATCAGCTCCAAACACTGATGCCTAATAGACTCACTGCCACTGCAAAACCAATGCTTCTTCTCAACACCAATTCCAGCAGGAGTCCTACCACTGATTTCCCAGAGCAACAGCATAAAGCCCAAGCAAAGGCTCAAAGGATGCAAATTTGCGGTTTGGCAGATTGTTTTCTGTCAGGCATTTTGGAAAAATAAAGTGTTTCTGCCTCAAAACAAGTCAGAAACCAGACAGGCACCCTTTAAAGAGCTAGTTCCCCAGGAAACACAACCAGGCCTGCCACATTTGGGCACCCGATCCCTCGGCTCCCCGTGCCCTGCTGAGCACAGCGATTTTCCACCCCTTTTCCATAATGCACGGAGCACTTTGAGAGGATGGGGAGAAGCAGGCAGTGACACCCACCAAACCTGCTCGCTTCGTTCCACAGCGCTGATCACGTGTGGGAATGGAAATCCCTCCTGCAACATTAAAATACCTTCCCAGGAGCTAACAGCCAGCTCAGCGACGGGGCTCTGGCATATGAAACAGAACTGTGAAAGCACATTTCCAACAGCTCCAGAGTGACTTAACTCCCAGAAAAAGGTATGCATTATCCTCTGCCCCGGAGGATTACTCACAGCTGATGGGTTGCACAGCTCTGAGTCAGGGCTGAACCCTGCCTGTGGGAAGGCAAGCCCGTGCCCCTCGGGAAGCAGGAGCCATCCCTGACATTGTCACAGCGGCCCTGGGGACAGCAGGTCGGGCTGGGGAGCTGGGGCAGGACAGGGAGCCTGTCCCCCAGAGCGCAGGGCCAGGAGACACTCAGTGCTCAGCCCCGATGCTTAGTCACAGTAATTGCAGAGCCAGGGCTCTGTGCTCACATTTCCTGTCACCAACCCAAGAATTAGGCAATTTAGATTCGGAGATAGCGCCCAGGATATTAAATAGCTTGATAAGCCATCACTGAAGGAACCAGGAGGAAAATGAGCAGCTTGACAGGGATGAGGTTCCCCCAGCCCCGGCTGCCAGCGTTCCCAAATCTTTGGGCAGTGTGAGCCCCCCCAAAGGCAGCAGCACTGCCCTGCACAGCCTCCTGGCTCTCCCCACCTCGCACAGACACCCAACAGAGCTGGAGTCAAGTTGAAACCTTTCACGGGGCTCATTTTCAACAATTAAAGAGCATGGCAACCTGTAATTACGGAAAATAAAGCCAGACAGCTGGAGAAGGGAACATCTCCAGTCAGTAACACGATACCACATTTTTCTCTCTTAGGGAATTCAGCTATGAATCCCCAGCTCCCATTCAATCAGCTTGAGCCCTCCGAGCAGCACAAACCCCGGAGAAGCAAACAGCACCTGACAACCCAACTAAACACAACTCACAGAAAGCAACACCTCTATCCACACCGGGGAAAAAGACAGGGAAAGGGAGAGGAAAGCCCTCCCGGACACGCAGAGTCAGACAGCCCGCCTGTGCTACACCCCAAGCACATTTGCCCAGCTCCATCCGAGCCCCAGCCCGGCTCTTACCGCTCATCATCAGCAGCACGAACATCTTTGCCTCCCGTGCTTGCCCCAGCTGCCGCTAGCAGAAAGGAGGAAGCGCCAGCGTTTCATTCCCCTCCTGCTCCGGAGTGGGTGTAACTCGCCGAGTTTCACGCTGAGAGGAGATGGGTCAATTGGGTGTGTTTGAAGGTTTGGGGTTTTGCCACTCCTCCCTTCCTCCCTCCCTCCCTCTGCTGATTAATTCCTCCCGTCACAGGCTTCAGACGAGCTGCCACTCAAGCCCGCTGGCTCCTGAAATCCGAATTCCTAAGGACATCCCTCCGGGGTGGCTTTAACTCACCGGCGCTGCGAGAGGAGCCAAGAACTAAATCCCCGGCGAGCCCGGCTGGCTCCCGCATTCCGAGTGCTCCAGCTCCCGGACTCAGGATTCTGCCCTGTTCGCAGGCAGCAGCTCACCAGCAAGGCAGAAAATAAAACATTCTGACCTACTCTGTGCCTTCTGCCTCTGCCCTCGAGGCTCCCACGACCCCGAGGTTTCTCCGGGTCGGTATCGGATGGTGCTTCTGGAGGGGACTCGTTAAAAACACAGCAGCAGCTGCTCCCAGTGAGCTGCCCACAGGTGCAGAGGGGTTTCCAGGATTGGGAACTCCAGGGAATTAGAAATTACATAGATCTGGTTTTACTTAATTCCCTACTTCCACATAACTGTCTCTGGATTAAGATTTGAGCAGCAGCAGCATCCTCCAGACCAGGGCTGGCTAATGGTTGCTATAAATAAGAAATACCAACACAAAATCCAATCCATCTGTGTTTATCCCCCAACTTCCCCCACCTTGCCTCTGCGCCGCGTATATGGGACAAGAAAAACAGGTATGAAACTGCTCTGAAAAGGAAGCAGACAACACAGTAAATATTCTTTACAAGCAGAAATCAAATTAATAACAAATTAATATGTACAACTCTGTATGATGCTCCACTATTGAGCAATACCCCTGCCCTTGCAGTCCCGCCCTCTGCAGCCCAGCAGTGACTGCAAGTTGGGAAAGGACAGAACCACGAGGAAAAGAACAAAATAAAATGGCAGAAGGTACGAGCAGGAGCCCAGCTCTGACCCAGGACTGCACACGCTGCTGTGGCACTGAGAGGATTTAACAGCTGGAGTGAGGCTCTGGGGATCCACACGCCCGGGTGCAGAGCAGGGGAGGAGATGATTCTGTTTTGGGACAGGGATGAGATATCAGAGAAGCAATTTGACATGGCACAGCCATCCTCACAGCCCCCGTGACCAGGAGCAGGAGTGAGCAGTGAGTCTGAGCCCACTTCAAACAGCACCTTGGGTTTAACTTCTCATCTCAGATGTTCCCAGCAGATCCACCCACGCTCAGCACGAGGTGCCCCGTGACCACAGGCACACCCCAGAAGCACAAGAGTGCTCCACTTGACAGCAGCAAAGGGCCTGCAGGAGGGATGGGATCAGACACTGCTTGACCCGAGGAGCACTAAAAAATCCTCAGCATTATAGTGAATTAAAACCCCGAGTGGGCAAACCAGCAGCTCCCATTGCAGGCCAAACAAAGGGGAGAGCAGCTCCCAGTGCTGGGAACTCACAAACCCCGAGCAGACGAGCAGGTTTGGCGAGCCACCAGTGACTCACCGGGCAACCCACGGGGGCTGCTGCTGCTTCTGCCTTCAGGGCCACTCAGGCTCGGCCACCTCCAGCCAGCCAGAACAGGGCAGAGCTCCCACACCGCCCCGCCGGGATCGCTGTCTCGGAACAGGATCGTTCCCATTGGAATGGGATTGCTCCCATCAGAGTGGGATCACTGCCACTGGAGCAGGATCGCTCCCATTGGAACAGGACTGCTCCCGTTGGAATGGGATTGCTCCCATTGGAATGGGATTGCTCCCATCAGAGTGGGATCACTGCCACTGGAGCAGGATCGCTCCCATTGGAATGGGATTGCTGCTATTGGAGCAGGATTGCTCCCACTGGAATGGGATTGCTCCCATCAGAGTGGGATCACTGCCACTGGAGCGGGATTGCTCCCATTGGAGTGGGATTGCTGCCATTGCAGTGGAATCACTCCCACTGGAACAGGATCGCTCCTGTTGGAGTGGGATCGCTGCCATTGGAGCAGGATTGCTGCCATCGGAACAAGATCACTCCCATCATAATGGGATTGCTCCCATCAAAGTGGGATCACTGCCACTGGAGTAGGACTGCTCCCATCAGAGTGGGATCACTGCCACTGGAACAGGACTGCTCCCATCAGAGTGGGATCGCGGCTGTTGGAACGGGATTGCTCCCATTGGAGTGGGATCACTCCCACTGGAACAGGACTGCTCCAATTGGAATGGGATCACTCCCATTGGAATGGGATCACTCCCACTGGAACAGGATCACTGCCATTGGGGCAGGATCACTCCGATTGGAACAGGACTGCTCCGATTGGAATGGTATCTCTCCCATTGGAGTGAGATTGCTGGCATTGGAACGGGATTGCTCCCATTGGAGTGGGATCACTCCCATTGGAGTGGGATCGTTTCCCATTGGAATGGGAACACTGCCATTGGAGTGGGATCGCTCCCATTGGAAGAGGATCGCTCCCGTCAGAATGGGATCGCTGCCATCGGTACGGGATCGCTCTCGTTGGAGTGGGATCACTCCCATTGGAACAGGATCGCTCCCGTCGGACACGGCGTGTACCTACACACAGGTGTGCACACGCCCGCTCCCACAGACACTGCCACCCCGTTGCCACACTCCAGAGGAGGGACAGGCAGTTCCAGGAGCCGATCAGCAATGATTGTCTGCAGTGATTTTCACATTTGGAGGGCAAGAGGCAGCACTACCCCAGTGCCATCTGCACCCTGCCACAGCAGTGTGGGCATCTCTTCCTGCTACCCAGAGCAAACCCAGGCATGGCCAGAACCCCCAGGAGAGCATGAGCTGCTGTAAGAGCAGCTTGCAGAAAGCTTCAGACACTGGTGCAACCACTGGTGGGTTTTAAATCACAGAATCGTTTCGTTGGAAAAGCTCTCCAAGGCCATCCAGTCCCAGCTGTGTCCCATGCCCACCTTGTCACCGGCCCAGAGCACTGAGTGCCACCTCCAGGAATTCCTTGGACACCTTCAGGGATGGGCACTCCAAACCTCCCTGGGCAGCCCCTGCCAAGGCCTGACCACACGTTCCATGGAGAAATTCCTCCTGGTGTCCACCCTGAGGCCATTCCCTCTCCTCCTGTCCCTGTTCCCTGGGAGCAGAGCCCGACCCCCCCGGCTGTCCCCTTCTGTCAGGAGTTGTGCAGAGCCACAGGGTTCAGTGCAGATGTGCAAAAGAAAAGCAGTGACTTCCCCTTCAATCACGACCCAGAGCAGTGGAGCAAAAACCAGCAAGGCATGAACAGCAATCCTAACACAGGGAGAGAGATCCAGGGAGGGAGAAGCAAGGGATGCCTTCTCCTGAGTCATGCGGGATCCAACCCACCCTGCTCCTGAGAAATGAGATGCTTCCTCCAGGGAAGCGTGGCTGGGTGAGCAGCCTGGGATGGTGGGAGCAGGAGGCCTGGCCGTGCAGGGAGGGAAGGTGAGGAGCAGCCTCAGCAGGAGCCCTGGCGGGCAGTGCCAGGCTCTCCGCTGGGGAGAACAGGCCCTCCCAGGGCTGGCCCTGGCTCCCGGCCCTGCTGACACATTGGGATACACCCTTTTGATGTGGGCTTCCTCCAGCTTGTGTAAACAGCAGTGCTCCCCTGTGCCAGCCAGGAACTACCAAAACCTGTTCGGAGACAGCCCGGCATGTCCTGCCCGAAACGGCGCAGCCAGCCAGGCCAGCTCCCAGCGGGATGGCTGCAGGGAACAGCGCTCCAGCAGCTTCAGGAAGCAGCCATGAGCTCAGCCCTCTAGCAGGGCACAAAACGACCCTCCCCTCCTCAGCTGAGTAATGATACCACTGGGGAAAGTCTCTTTGCCTTCCAGCCTTCTGGCAGGATCAATCCCACCAGTCTGGAGAAGGTTTAGGTCAGAGCTCGATGGGGGATGCAGATCCTCCTGAGGGGCAGCTCTGATCTCTGCTCCCTGTGACAGGGACAGGACCCAGGGAATGGCTGGAGCCGTGTCAGGGGAGGCTTAGGCTGGATATCAGGAAAAGGTTCTTCCCCTGCCCAGGCTCCCCAGGGAATGAGCACAGCCCCAAGGCTGCCAGAGCTCCAGGAGCATTTGGACACCACTCCCAGGGATGCACAGGGTGGGATTGTTGGGGTGCCTGTGCAGGGCCAGGAGTAGAACTGGATGATCCTTGTTGGGCCCTTCCAACTCAAGACATTCTGTGATTCTGTGACCCTTCCAGGGAGCCCACAGGCTCTCCCAAATATCGATCCCACCACAGAGCCCAGAGGAGAAAGGTCCCAAAACACAGCACTTCTCTGTGGTGAAAGGAAGGGAGCCACAATCCAGGTCTGTATCCTGCATAAAGGTGTGTTTATCAACCCTAATTAACATCCTGGGCCTCTCACACCCTGGCACACCTGCTAATTAGCACACATGAGTTAATATCATTTTAACAACGGATTAGCACTTGGGGCAGAAGAAAGGGAGCCACTTCAGCACAGTGACTCACCCTGAGCACAGCAGGAAGGTGAGATACGAGGAGCATCTGCTGTGCTCAGGGAGGGCTCTGCAGACCGTATCTCCTTAACTAAGGCTTACTTTACAAAGCCCAGGTGCTTCAAAAATTCATGATTGTATCTGTCTAATTTTTCACCTGCACACACAGGAGGAGAGCTCTGTCTCCACCGTCCAGACGAGCGGAGCCACTCGGGTCCTTCTGCAAGCCATGGTGCAGTTCCTGAGGTGATCATCACCCACTCTGCTCAAGCATCTCTCAGGACACGACCTGGGGCCCGCCAGCCTCTAATCAGCCATCAGGAACACCCCCAGGGGAACACCAAGGAGCTGATATCCAGGCCAGTTTTGGTGCTTCCCCAAACATCACACAAGCACAGCTGACGCTGGTGGTGCTCATGGGCACCAGGCACACATCACTGGGACATCAGTGTCCTTTTCCAAGGAATCCTGGAAAAACTGCAGCCCTACACACGTGACCTGGCCTTCAAAGTTCCCTGGGGATGATGTGGCCAAGCCATGCATTGGCTTTCACCCCAGAACCCCACTCTGTGCCTGTGTGGTCTCACACACCTGGCAGGAGCAAAGGGTTGTCTCTGTGTAACAGGGGACAGTTTGACTCCAGCCATCTTCTATTCAGCCATAAACTGAAGAAGAAAGTTGACTTTGCTTTGTTTTTTTTTTTTTTGAAATCTCAGCTTTCAAACTGGACATCTGTGATGCAGCACCTCACAAGAGGGCACTGATGGAAAACCATCACACCACCATTAGAATTGGTTCTACCCCCTCAAACTGATGTTTAACACTGCCTGCCTTCACTTTGTCCAATAAAAACCTGCAAGCCAACCCCTGGCAATCACAGAACATTAATGCCATGAAAAATTATACTGGGTTGAATGTATCCACACTCCCTGCTATCAGAAAGATTTTCTCAGCCTCATGTTCCTATTTGGGATTAGGAAGGGAGTTGTGAAAGGCGAGTATTGTTCAGTCACAAATAGTTCTCTTTCAGCCTCTACAGAAGTCAGGTAATGAATTACAGGAGGTTTTTTTCCCTTTGGAGAGGTCAGCAGATATATCAGCTCCTGGGAAAGCTGATCCCTGTTGTTTGGCTACAAGGGGAGCTGAAAAAGGCTCCTAATGAGCTCTGGGGAGTGGATGGTGGCAGCGAGCCAGCACCTCTGCCTGTGAAACCCAGACAAGTGACAAGAGGCAGGAACCACCTCTGGCCCAAGCACAAGTTCAAATGTAAGGTTTGCATTTCATGGTGCTGCTTGTGGCTGGCACTCTGCTTGCAAACACCCAAGAACCTCCTGAGCTGGAAGGGACCCACAAGGACCATCCAGGCCTGCACAGACACCCAACAATCCCACTGTGCATCCCTGGGAGAGCTATCCAAAGGCTCCTGGAGCTCAGGCAGCAAGGACCAGCAGAGCTTAACAGAGCAGGGCCTGCTTCCTTTTTCCATGGGAATGCTCAAGGAGGAACATTTTATTCAAGACCTCTAATGCAAACACCTCCTCTCATATTTTTTTTAAACTAGGCAGTAGCTGCTGTCATTTTCATGCTGCGTTCTGACACACTCGCACCACATCCCTGCCAATAGTTTTAATTTCATTGGAAAAATCAGCTCTGAGCTGAGAGTGACAAGCTGCACGCTGGTGACGAGGCTGTCAAGTGATGGATGATGTAGGTTTGCTTTAGCTGTCAAAACTTTTCAACGCTAAAAATAGGTATCACAAGCTTCTGGACTCGCTGCACTGAAGCATTAAACACACAGGATATTGACACCCTCAAAAGCACCCAGAGCCACTCACAGCTGAGTAAAACCAGCAACGTGTGATGGACAGCAAAGGTCTCTGAGTTCTGCTTATTTGGAGAAGAGGAAAACAGCACAGCACAGGAAGAAATCTCATCTCCACGTGGGCCAAAGCATGGACGAGGTGCTGCGCACACACCTCGAGACAGAACAGCACAATATGGGCTGCAAACCCGGGCAAAGACAGAGAAAAATAAAGGGAAAAGCTGAGAGAGAAAATCTTGTACCCTGTTATCCCAGCTCTTGGTCCAGGTCCCACAGAAATGGAGGGCAGAGATCTTCCCAGGGCAGCTCCTTGCCCAGCAAGAAAGGGCACAGAGCTGTGAGGCTGGGAAGGATGGAAAGCAGGGGAAAGCAAGGGGTTTTGCCAGAGGGATGACATTTCCATGGAAGGGCTGAGTCCTCCCCAAGCAGTGACCCACAGATGGACACCAGCCTGGCAGCAGCTCACCAAAGAGCTCAGTGGTTTTGGGGGTCAGGTGGGACAAAGAGGCACCATTTACAACCCAAATCCAGCTTTTTTTATTCCCTCTGAGGCACTGGCACGACAAGCACAGGCAGGGCTGTCCCTGCATTAGGCCAGTATTTATGGCAGAAAGAAAAAGCATCATGAGGAATTACTAATTAGATGTTATCATAGCCCTGTGTATAACTGAAGCAGCACTCTGATGTGCTTTGTAAATAATTAGCAAATTAACTTTCACAATGCCCCTGCAAGGCAAGTATTATCCCTATCTCCTGCATGGAAAAATAAAGACAGTTTGGGCAGATTGCTCCCCTGCCCTGGACAACTCCAGAGCTGCCCAAACACAGGGAAGGGACAGCAGAGAGGAGGGGGAACTGGAGGCTCAGGGGGGCCCTTGTGGCTCTGCACAACTCCTGACAGGGGGGGACAGCCAGGGGGGAACAGGGACAGGAGGACAGGGAACTGGGCCAGGGCAGCTCAGGGTGGACACCAGCAGGAATTTCTCCATGGAGAGGCTGCTCAGGCCTTGGAACTGCCCAGGGAGGTTTGGAGTGCCCATCCCTGGAGGTGGCACTCAGGGCTGGTGACAAGGGGGGGATCAGGCACAGCTGGGTCTCGATGGTCTCAGAGAATAGTATTCTCCAACCTAAATGATTCTGTGATTCCATGATGCTGGAGGCAGGAACTGAGAGGGGAAATGCTCTCCACTCCCAGCAGACCCAAAGGAAACAACTGTGAGCAAGTGCTCCTCTGCAGACTGAGCAAACTGAGCACGAGCACAGCCCATGGGTGCCTGCCAGCTCCAGGCACACAAAGCACCCTGCCAGCAACTCCTCTGTCCAGACAGACCTTTCCTGTCCATCCAATTCCACCTTCCACCAAGCAGGAGGGCTGCCACAAGAGTCCTTGTTCCCTCCTTCTCCCACCCAGAGGCTCTTAAGGGAGCAGGGACCAGAGCAGCACCGCAGCCACCCGCCCACACCCTCCTCTGTCACTGCCACCTTCCCTGCCACCTTCCCCGCCGTGTGGGGCTGACTGGCACATCCAAACCCGAGTCACCCCCTCAGCAGCTCGCTGCCAAGTGGTGGGAGCAGGGAAGTGAGGGAGGGAGCACAGAGGAAGAGGGCAGGAGCACCAAGGCTGCTGTGACTTGGTGCCGGATGCGCGCTGCCAAAGAGGCAAGGCTGGAGCCTATTTTGGATGTGCTGCATAAAAATAAAAGATGCTGGTTGACTGCACGTGTTCTCATTTTTAGAAAACAAGCTCCAATTTATTTCTTCTCTTACAGCCAGATGGTTTAAGAAAAAAAAACAAAAAAAAACACAACAACGAATCTCCCCTCAATGTCACCTCAATGAAAAGAAGCCCTGACCTGGTTTCAACCTCCCTGGAGCAGAGCACGGCACAGGAACCACACTGGTAACACCTCTCTCAGGGGGCCCTGACCCCACTCACAGCCTCCCCCAAAGCCCTCCAGGAGGAGCAGAGATCTGGACCTCGGGTCCTGCCCAGAGGGCCACCAGCACTGGCTGTCACAGGCTGACTCAGGGTTATGAACATTACAGCTGGCACAACTGGACTGACCACATGGCTCTGCTCTGTGTCTCAAGTGCCTTCCCTGCTCCTCCTTTCCTATTAACTTGTTCTAAGCTGCCTGGAGGGGTCTTTTTCCCTTTAAAAACTCCCATCAAGTTATTTAATTGAAAGAGAAACACAACTTTCTCTGAAAGTAAATGCTGATTTTCAACTCTCCCTGTTTATCCTCCCCTCATTCAAAGCCATGACACAACATCCCATATAATTCCATTTCCCTATATCTGCTTGCCAGGGCTGTGCTGCTCGGGAGGAACAAAATTTTCATTTCAAAGCACAATTTGTATCCATCTGTGGCCTCTCTCAGGCACCCACAGTGGTGGTGCTTGCCAGGTCCATGTTTCAGTGGGACACAGGGCAGTTGGGATACACCAGGATCTCCACCATGCAGATGGCAAAAAGGGAAGTGGGATCAGGAGGGGTTGTGCCTGCTCCATCCTTGGGAGGTTTTCTGCCTGCAGAGGAGCCTGGTTTGGCCCCAGAGCTGATCCTGTTTTGGGAGGACCCCACACATCCCTTCCCACTGAGTGACACGGTGACCCCAAGCTCAGGGGAACTGTCCACACAATTCCCAAATGCCCAGGACCACCCATGCCTGGCAGAGATCTCCACACCCAGGGGAGATGAGGCCTTGAAGCCTCCTCACAGTTCATGGAATGGCAGGCACTGAGAAGCAGGAACACCTTTAAACAATGACTCTTCTCCGTGGCCAGCAGGACAAGGAGAGGAGAGGCTGAGCAATTGCAAAAGAAAAGCATGGAGCAACTGGAGGCATCTTCTCTGAGCTGCAGTCAGGAGCCTTTGGCTATCTTTTGGTACCAGCACATCTAAAAGACAACAAAGAGCCTCTTAAACCTTGTTCCAAACTACTTTTTGGAGGAAGGCTGTGCATTATGGACACAGCAGGCAAAGAATACCTGGCTTGTGGTACCCCAACCCCAGCCCTGCTCTTGAGAGCCTGTTCCTGAATGTCTGCACAGCAGCAGCAGCCCTGACAGACAGCAGCCACAGCCATGGGTTACATGTTCACCTGCTGCAAGGTCTCACCTGAGCCTCCAGCTTCTAATCCAATGCTGTGTGACCTTTTCTTCTTGTACAAATGTGATGCTGAAGGCTCAGAGAGCCATCACTGCTCCGAGTGATCCCTAAGACTGAGAGTTCATACACAGATTAACTTCTTAAGCAAGCTCAAGGGCAGAGACCTGGTCCCTGTTACTGGCAAAAGCCTGGTGTTCTCAAAGTCATAACAGCTCCAGAACTGCTGATTACTTTTCCTCATTTGTACTTTTTTATAAAGTCCTGCCTGTTCCTCCTGCTTCTTATGAGGCTTTTCAGTATTTGCCTGTTACTTGGATGCTAAAGCCTGATTTAGGATTAAACACAACATTTGAGAGGAGGACTCCAGTGCTGCCTGCTGTCACTGCTCCAGCTCTAAGAAGATATCAGGGCAGATCCTGCTCTGCCTAAGTCTGTGTGACCAGAGCTATTTTCCCTTTATTCTATTCCCCACTCACACGCACACAGACATGATTCATACACAGGGCATGGGATGGATAGTGCTGGAGAGGCACTAAAGCTGCAACAAATAGGCAGGGAGAACAAAAACACACTGCAGAGCAACAGAGCAGCTCGGTTTCATGGGCTGCACTGATTGCCCAAAAGCAGAAGTGTGCTGAAGCACGTCAAGAATGCTGGCCTTGGTCCCTTGGAGAAATGATAACGTGGCCCACTTCCCCCAGTGCAGCCACACTGGGGGCACAGGAGGGAACTCCCAAGCCTAAATAACAACTTCCTCATTTTGGGGTTCTGCAGAACTCCCCCGAGCTGAGGTCAGGCCAGCACAGGGGGTGTGAGCATCCATCTCCTCTCCCATTTCAGTAACACACCAAACCCAGAGATTCCTGCAGCAAAGTCCTGGAGACACCCATGAGAACGCAGAATAAGCACAGAAAAGCTCAGGTCTCCTGCATGCTCCCCATCAGGGGATCCAGAGCCTCTCCAGGAGGAGCCTCCTCTTCCTCCCTGGTCCTTACAGCTGGTGTCCCCTGGCACAGCTTGCAGGACACAAGTGGAGAAGCTCCAAAAGCCACAGCAAAGCAGCACAGCTGGCAAGAAAAGGTTAAACCAAGGGTGTGCATCTGTTTTTGGGCTTTGGGGTGAAGTGTACTGGGACTAGCAGAGAGCCAAACAGGCTCCAAGACACCTCCTTCCTCCCCAGACCTCTCCAAAAACAAACACATCAGTGCTGCCACATCCTGCCCACCTCTTCCAGCAGCCTGGCTCCCAAAACACAGCAGGCCAAAACACCACAGTTTTATTTTCTGGCCATTCTGGATCCCTGAACTTGCTCACTGTACACTGAGCAAAGCCCCAGTGGTGCTGCAAGGAGGGGAGAGGGAACACATGGTCCTGATTAAAAGGCCAGCTCAGGCTCAGAGCCACATCCCCAACACTGGGCAGGGAAGCACAGGAGGGAATTTGGGCTGGATTAGGGTGAACCAGGGGCACAACACACAAGTCACACTCTGGATCAGTACCTTGGGCTGCTCCACAACCACTGGCCCCTGCAGGTGTTTCAAGCTAGAAGTGCTCAAGACTTGTCCTTGCAAAACCCACACAAGCACAAAACCATCACAAATGGCTTGTTCCTCCCAAAATTATTAAAAAAAAAAAAAAGGATTAACTTCCATGTTTGCCATGGAAAAAGCACCAGGGTTCAGGGCAGCAGCCTCTCTGGCACAAGTCAGTATTGGATAGAACAGAGTGGGAGAGAAGGGAAGAGAAGT
The DNA here is from genome assembly GCA_013400575.1 of Peucedramus taeniatus. Lineage (NCBI taxonomy): Eukaryota > Metazoa > Chordata > Aves > Passeriformes > Fringillidae > Peucedramus > Peucedramus taeniatus. The sequence continues at coordinate 86,261 of WBNO01019854.1, read as the reverse complement.
GGAAACCTCTTCCATCTTTCTGTTATTTTGCCTTAAATGCACTGTAGTTTATGTCCTCAATAAAAGCCTGTGCATATCTTTCCAACTTAAATGTGGATTGGAACCTCGGGATTACTGCCCTGGCAGAATTAATGTATTAGACATAAAAACCATAACATTTCATTATCCATTGTAAACCACATGTGCTTTCCCCCGGGGAGACTGGAAATATCACCCAATTTCACTATCATTTTCTGTTAACTGGCTGCCCTGCCACATGTTCACACACTGGCACGCTCACTTGGATGATATGGCAGCCCTCTGGTTTCATTCTTCTTTCTTTATGATGCTGACATTTTTTAAATCATGTTTTTCTGTTCTGTTTTTGTCTCTGTGAAGGCACCGCACTACAAAACCACTGGGCTGGAAAGAAAAACTTACCCTGGAACAAAAAAACAGCTCATATTTGTCTAGCTGGAAACATACCATAACCTGATGTCTGGAACAAGGGGAGAAGGCAACACAGAGGCAAGGAAACCTCAAACACAACAAGGCAAGAAGACTCAGACTCACTTATGGGCACAGTGGGGTCTGTGGTCAACAGTGAGGCACTGAAGGACAGAATCTCTTCCCTCTGCAGTTTAAACTCCCTGTTTTCTGCACATTCAGAGATCTGCATACACCACAGATTTTGTCTGTCTCTCTGAAAGGTCAGAACCCATGAGCAGCACAACCCCCCCTGGACGAACGGGCCAGCTGGCAGCAATCTGGAGTGGCCACACAGAGGAAGTGTGGGGAGGAACAGGGGCCAGAGAGGAGCCTTTCAAAGCCTGGGTCACCCTCATATTGCAACTTTGAGGCTGCCTCAGGGAATCTTTTTGTTTAATCAGTTTTGTATCTTTGTGAAGATTAGTGACCAACTGTCCCGATTTAGTTTCTATAAACATTCCTGGACTTGCTTGCTGGGATAAAAGATGCAGCTGCTGACTCTGTCTCTCACATAAACATTGCCCTCTGCATCTCCAAGAAGCCTGAACGTTTATATTCCCAAGAGACCACTTTTTATTCCCAAGAGACCACTCGTCCTGCTCTGCAGGCTGTGCCCCAGGATGGAGAGGGGAAGGGGAGGTGAGCAGAGCAGGAGGAGGTGAGCAGGAGCTGCAAACACACACCTTCACCAAATCCACCCCAGCCCTTACTCACATGAGGCTGCCACAGCAGTAAACAGGGCCCAAGGGAAACATTGGTTGTCCCATGTAGCTCCTGGAATGAAAAAGGAAGATGAAAAGGTCAGCTTGAAGCATCCACATACACAGAGCTGCTGTTCAGCTGTCTGACCCCCTGAAAAACTCCTCAGCCAAACTCCAGCAGCCAGGCTTTTATCCCTGACACCACCTCTACCTGTTAGTGCAGGGGGGGAATAATTCAAACCCAAATTGCTTCTCACTGTTTGTATTTTCCAGAGCCTCAAAAGCCAACTGAGGAGGTTTCCCTTTGCTCTGCAGTCAGCTCAGACACTGAGGACTGCAGCCAGCATTTCCTTGTTCTAAAGCATCTCTTTCCACAGGCCCTGGGTCCAGCCAGCTGCACCCCTGCTATTGAGCTGGAGTTTTACAGAAAACTTGGCTCCCAGTTCAACACCCTCAGCAAAATTAGGCTCGGGGTTAGCGTGGATCTCACAGAACAATAACCTGGAAGCACTGGCAGAGGGCTCAGGTAGCAAAACAGAACGATTTAAAACATAAATCTCTAGAATGCCTGCACAAAGAAAGCAGTAAAAGGTCACTCATCCCCAGCAAATATCATCCCCACACACTGCTCAATGAGAGCACTGACAGCTCCCATCCAGCAGAGATTCCCTATGGCTCCTCTCCCTGGCCAGTGCTTCCCATCTCCTCAGGACATGGATTTCTGGGAGGCAGAAAATGGAAATGGAATGGAAAATGCTTGTTCTCCCACAGCAGGGAAGTGGGAAGAGCAGGGCATCCCATGGCCACAAGACACTGAGCCCTCCAAAGCCCTCGCAGCTCCAAGGGCTGGGAATGATGTAACAGCATCAGACATCTGCCAAAAAAATGAGCGAGCTGCAACATGCCTTGCTCCAAACCTGCACAGCAATTTCCATTCCAGAGCAGGAACTCGTACTGGGGTTTAATACCCTGGCCAATACATCCCTTTCCACAAAGAAAATCTGTGCCTGCTGCTCCAGGAACACAGGTAATCCTTGCAAGCACATCTCAGCCTCCAAAGCTGAGAAAATGACTTTGTTCCTGGGGATGGGGGAATTTAAAATGCAAGAAGTTGGAATGTTCTGATGAGTTTGGTAACTTGAACCCCAGGAGGAAACACCTGCTCTCTGAACAGCCGCCCAGCTCTGCACCCACCACTCAGCTGGGGATTTTTATGGATTTTATCCATCCATAATTCCACAGGAATGGCCTCTTGCTCGTTGACAATGCAGCAGCCCCGGCCAGAGAGCTGGGAAAGAGAGGAGGGAGCTGCCAGGAGCCAGCACCCAATCCCACAGCACTCACACAAACCCTTCCAAGCTGGTGCTGCTTCACAAGATCCACCAAATCCAACACGAGTTCCTCCACCCAACCCCCCTGCAGGGACACCCATTGACCCCAGCAGGGATTTGGGGTCACAGCTACACCTCCCCTCTGCCAGCAGCATTTCCCAGCTTTTTGCAGCAGGTAAAGAACAGCTCTGGGATCTCCCAGGGAAGAGGCACAGCCAGAAAAAAAGGGATTTTCATCAAAAACTCAACAACAATTGGATGTAGCCATTATCCAAGAGATCTGCTTGGAGGAGTCCCACAGGATGAAGCCCTGGATGGAGGAAGGGCCCACGAAACCTGGTTAATACTCAGTGATCACCTCCTCCAAGCAGGAAGGCAGGTAAGAACTCCACGAGACCTGTGTGGACCAACAAGGAGCTCCTGGAAAAACTCACACACAAAAAGGAGGCTCTCAGAGGGTGAAAACAGAGCCAGGCAGGTTGGACAGGGTTTGGTGCTGGTGCTTGGAAGGTGTTCCTGCCTGTGGCAGGGCCTGGAATGGGATGGGTTTAAGGTAAGCACAGGGTGTCCCACACACCTCGTGGAGCCAGGAGGGCTTGGCACGAGAGGGACTGGGTCTGTAGGGAGCTCAGGACAGGCAGCAGCAGATTCTGGGAGCTTTTATCCTGGGAAGGACGTGGAGATCAGCCTGGAAGTCTCAGTCCTGCTGGCCTGAGTCCCAATGATGGGCAGAGCTCAGATTAAATCTGTGCTGATTCCCGGGGCTGGGCTGGGCACTTCCCCTTCCCAGCACCTCTGGAGGGGTGTGGAGAGCCCTGAGGAGAGGCAGTGCTGGCTCTGAGCTGGGCTGGGGATGCAGCAGCTCCACAGAGCCTCCACCAGCACCCTGTGATGAGCACAGACGGGCTCTGCCAGGACACGGGTGCCCAAAAAACCCTCCTCACAGCCCAAAAAACCCTCCTCACAGCCCAAAAAACTCTCCTCACAGCCCAAAAAACCCTCCTCACAGCCCAAAAAACTCTCCTCACAGCCCAAAAAACCCTCCTCACAGCCCAAAAAACTCTCCTCACAGCCCAAAAAACCCTCCTCACAGCCCAAAAAACTCTCCTCACAGCCCAAAAAACCCTCCTCACAGCCCAAAAAACTCTCCTCACAGCCCAAAAAACCCTCCTCACAGCCCAAAAAACTCTCCTCACAGCCCAAAAAACCCTCCTCACAGCCCAAAAAACTCTCCTCACAGCCCAAAAAACCCTCCTCACAGCCCAAAAAACTCTCCTCACAGCCCAAAAAACCCTCCTCACAGCCCAAAAAACTCTCCTCACAGCCCAAAAAACCCTCCTCACAGCCCAAAAAACTCTCCTCACAGCCCAAAAAACCCTCCTCACAGCCCAAAAAACTCTCCTCACAGCCCAAAAAACCCTCCTCACAGCCCAAAAAACTCTCCTCACAGCCCAAAAAACCCTCCTCACAGCCCAAAAAACTCTCCTCACAGCCCAAAAAACCCTCCTCACAGCCCAAAAAACTCTCCTCACAGCCCAAAATAATCCTCCACACAGCCCAAAATAATCCTCCTCCCAGCCCCTGCCCCATCACAAATGTCTGCCCCAAGCAGCTCCCTGGGACATGAGGCTTTTTGTGCTCCTCACATCTCACTGAACACGATTCCTTTGCTCAGGATTTTATCCTGGGAAGCTGAAAAGGCAGAGAGAGGCCAGAGATGGGAAATAATCCTGATCTCATTGGCTTCTCCTGTGCTGTGCTCATGTGGAATGGGTTAGGAATTGTTTACCTGAAGTGCTGAGCCTGGCTGGGCTCTGGTGTGAGTTGTGTTCAGTCACTGACCAATGGTCACAGGAACTGTGTGGGGACTCTGCAAAGAGTCACAAGTTTCACTATCATCTTTCTAGCCTTCTGTAAGGATCCTTCTCTATTCTTTAGTGTAGTTTAGTATAGTTTTCTTTAACATAATACAGTATTATAAAATAATAAAAGAGCCTTGTGATCCCATGGAGTCAGAGCATCACTCTCCCTGCCACGGAGGGTCAGGTTCTTTACAACAGCATTTTCCTCCCCTGCCTGGCTGGGGCTGAAGAGCACAAGCAATGGACACACAGCTCATGAGGATGAAGCTTCTCTTCCCCAGGAGAAGCAGATCCCAGGCTCCCCAGAGAGCAACAAACATCTCTGCCCATGCTCGAGCCCCTCCTGGGACAAAGCCAGGGCGGTGAGGGCAGCCCAGTGCCAGCAGCACTGGCAGGAATCACCCCTGCAGGAGAGGCAGGAGCTGTCCTGTAACTCACACTGCATCAGAGCCCTCACAGGGAAAGAGACCAAGTCCAGATTAGGCAGACAAGCTCAGCTCTGACAGCTCCTCAGCTTAGCTTAAAGCTGTATTTCAATAGCATGTGTTTAACACAGCGCTGGGGATATGCAGGGCTTTTAATGCATCTCTTGAAAGGTGAGCAGAAAAACAAATGCAAGTGCTGCTAAGAAAACTCCATTTTCCCATGTAAACTAACAGAAATTCAGCTCGAAGATCTACAAAGTGTTTTTATTTAGTGTAAGAAAAACCTGTGATACCAGACTACCCTCAGGTCAGAGCACTGATGTTAGCTCCCCCCAGGAGCTCCAGCCTTCTCAGGGATCTGTTTTGTCTTATCTACAAAAGCCTTTTCTTCCCTTTTTTAACTGCTGTAAATCCCCAGCTCTTTTCCTGATCCAAGCATGGCTACAACAGCCCGGTAGCATCAGCCAGCACTTATCCTGGAAAGCATGTAACTCCAATTCAACAATCCTATTACACTGCTCCCAGCATTTGTACAGCAGAGATTTAGCTCTTAGCTCTCCACTGCTTTATCTCTTCCTGGGTTTGCCAGGGCAGAAATCATCCCGGGCTACAAACAGGTCATATCCAAATGCTTCTCCTGGGGAAAAAGCTCAGCAGCTGCTGTGCCCCCTCCCAGGAGTGGGGAAGCCTCCCAAGGATCCTGGTGGCTTCAGAGGTGACAGGTCTGACCAGCTGGAGAGCAAAGAGCCCATCCAGAGCAGAGATGGCAAAACACAAAACCAAATCCCAAAGCGATCCCACATGCCCCTGGCCCTCCTCCCTGTGCCCTATCTCCCTGCTTTTGTCAGCAAAACTGAGCCACCACTGAGCCCTCCCCGTGTCTCAGCAACACACCCACCTCCTGCACAAAAAAAAAATGAAAGAAATTACAGCTGAACCACTTCTGCCTCATTTATTCCAGGAGCATGGTTCCCACAGGCCTCTGCCCGTGAGACACGTGTGCAGCTCCTGAATCACCATCTCCTCCATCTGACTCTGACACCCAGTTTTTAAGGCTGTTTTCCCATCCACCTGCCAGCCACCTCTTCCCTGTGGTACCTGCCCTGTGCTCTTTCCTCACGTCACTCCTCTGACACATTCCTGTCCACTCATGGTTTACTCACTGCTAGCAAGCCCAAACCCCGGCTGGCTTTGCCTCCTGTCTCTGGGAGAACATCAGGCCAGCCTCCAGAGGCTGGGACAGCCCAGGAGCAGGCAGTGCTCCCCAGAAACAGCTGCCAGGGCACTTCCAGAGCCTCTGGGCTCATCCTGCAGCAGCTCCACTCCAGGAGCACCCACTGGGATGGACCTGGAGAGGAAGGGAAGGATTAAAACAAATGGCTGTGCAGATGTGTCAGTAAAATCAAGCTGCCCAAACCCACAGCAACTCAGTTCTGGAGCATTAAAAAGTATTTAAAAAAAATAAAATGACCCTGATACTCGAGGATGCAGTTTTCTTTTCTTTCCTGGCCAACATGCCAAGAGAAGCAGAGAGCAGGGCACAGACAGCCCCAATAAAGCTGCTCACAAGAGTTTCTCCTCTTTTCCCCTCTAATTGCTGCTTTGGCTTCCAAGGGGGACAGCCCACCTCACCTCGGGAGCAACCCCACCAGGAGCCATTCCCAGAAACACTCCCAGTTCCACTCACAACACCACCCTGCAGGGAAATAAAACCCTACACTATGCCTGGGAATGATCCCAGCTCTTCCCTCTGGAAAACATCTTCTCCCCACCCTGCAGCACCCTGAGCTCCTCTGGCTGTGCTGTTTGGCTCTGCCCCCACGCTCAGAGCCCGAGGTGGGGCTGCTGCAGCCCCCTCACCCCTGACCCACCACTTCCAGCATCCTCCAACATCCCTTCCTCCTCCTCCTCCTCCTCCCTCTTCCATCTGGCCTTTCCCACCAGCCAACAAGCCCAGCCTTTGTCCTCCCCTCCAGGCACCTCTGATCCCTGTGCCCTCTCCCCACTGCATTGTGGCATGCAAACCCTGCAAAGTTCAGAACATGCAAGAGTTCCCAGAGGGAAAAACTTATAAAGCAGCCCTTGAGTGTGTGCTGAGCATTTTTATTTCAGGCAGAGCTCACACCTGGCTGTGACACACTGACTGTGCCACACTCCTCACCTCACCTGCCACCCAGCTCAGCCACATTGCCTTTGCTCATGGGGAACCTGGACTGGGGGCTCTGCCTTTGGTTTCTGTTCTGAGAGCCCCCAGAACAGCAGAGCCCTGCAGCAATGCCTCCTGCTCTGAATTCTCTGCTCTGAATTGGCTTCCCCAGCTCCCCCCTCTCTCCAGGAGGTGCTGGACAAAGCCGCAGGTGCACATCAAACAGATCAGAGAGGGAAACCTCCCCTCTGCTTTCAGCTCAGCTGTGCCTTCAAATCAGCCTCTCTGATGTGCTGCTCCCCTCTCATTACTGCTCCTTTTGCCCCCTGGTCCTGTCCACAGCTCTGACCTTTGATTACGCCGCCAGCTCCATCACCAGGAATATTTGATCAGTGCCTGCCCCGCTCTTCCCCTCCCTCAGACCCTCTCTTTGCAGCTGCTCCTCCCAGACACCTTTTCCCCGTGCAGGTGATGGCTTTCTCTGTGGCAGGGCTGCAGGACCCGGGCTGGCAGGGCTGACACATCCCCTGGGCAAAGCCCCGCTCTGGGAACGGCAGGGCAGCACGCAGGAAGGTGGCAATCTGCACCAGATCTCTGTTTATACACACACACACACACCAGAACGCTGCTGAGTGCTTTTTGAGAGGGAGGTGGGACCAGAGAGCTCCTCTAACCTACACAATCCTACCATTCTGTCAGCTTCTTGTAAACAAAACCATCCAGGCTGGAGCTGGAAGCGGCTGCTCACTTGACAGCGCAGCAGAGAGGTCCTGCAGCTCTGTGTCCCCTCTGCTGGGGCATTTCCCTTCTCAAATCCATCACAGCTCAGACAGGAGGTCAAAAGTCTCCTTTCAGGGCTCTACCTGTGCAAATCTTCCATGAGGAAGGAGATAATTGCACCTGCTTAAGGTTCAGGAACGTCAGCACAGTGTAATGTGCAATTATTGGAGCACCTGGAAAAATTGGGTAGAGAAAGCACCAGTGCTCAAAAATACTTCATGCTTTTCCCTTTCTCCTTCAGTGCTTCCTGACAGGGAAGGGAGGGCTGATTTCTGGAGGTAGGCTGTTTCAATTGAACCTTTAATTTTATTTTATTGAGCCTGTCCCCAGCCCAAAGGTGCCCATCCTTCCAGTGGCATTTCCCAGGGGAGCAAGGCTGCCCCTGCAAAGTGAGGAGCTCTCAGTTAGCACCAGTAGGAGAGATGGTGTTCAGTTTGACAATGAGACTGTCAGTGGGCCCTGAAATGTCACTCCCACACCTCGCAGATGCAGTTGGCTCATCCCTTGTTTCACAGCAATGTGCTGGAGCTCCTTTTGTAACTGATACAAAATGTTTCACCAGGCTGGAGCTTTGATTTGGAAAAAAAAAAAGCTCTCCTTCCCTTTCCACTGAAAGACATTTTAATTAATTGTCTTGCACATATTTAAACTGTTCCATCCTTTCTAAGGACACTTTTCCAGGGACAAACCATGTCCTTAAGTAAAATCCATATGGCACTAAGCTGAACACAAAAACTGATATTTCAAGAAGGTGGATCTTCCACCTCTCACCATTCTTGTCCCTGCCTTTGCCAGAACTCCTGTCTGTGAATAACTCTGAAAGGATAACCAGGAAAAACGTGTACAATGGCAGCTTGACAGTGTAACTTGTTTTGAAACAAGCATGTAGGATAAATCACAGCTGGAATGACAGGGGAAGAACCAGGCGAGACGAGACACCAAAAACCCGTGGGAGAGAGATAACACAAGTTCCATGGAGCCCTGGAATCCAATCTTACAGTGAGCCCATCATTTCAGCACCAAAAACAATCCATTAGATGAGCTTTCCTTTTCAGCATCAATTTTCAATCCATGTAAAATGGTCCCAAAAAAGCCTTAAGCACCAACCACTGCAATCTTCACATCCTCTCTATCCCTTCACATTTCTTGCTCCTCTCTGGCCAAATGCAGGTGGAAAAGGAGGGAAGCCCTACAAAGCAGCCCAACTTCACTGGATATATGAAAATCTGGATGTAGAAAGCAAAATTTATCCCTGAGGTAAGGTTTCACTCAGAAATAATGCTTCCATTTTCACCCTGTGGCAGCTCAACCTCTCCTCCTCGCCAGTCCTTGGAACTTTGTGGGGATTGTGACATTTTCCAAGGGCCCAGATCCCACACCCATGGGCTGCTCTTCATCAGCTGAACACACCAGATTTGTCTCCTAGGGCTGCACCAATACTCTTTGCTCTCTGTTCCATCACACCAAGTTAAAAAGTGAACTCAGGGTGGTTATTTGCCTTAAAACTCAGGCAATGGTCACTTCACCACTGGCAATAAAATCAGCTTCTCCTCAGAACTCATCACAGCTCTGTAAATTGCTCTTCTGCTTCCACAGGAGGCTGAATTTTCTAGATGGAGCAAGCTGGCTATGTACAAACATTCCCAATGTATGAATCTAAACCAGCCCATGGACTGGCTGCTGGTATTGGGCTGGAGAAAGGAAGACAAGCACACCCCACACCGAATCCTGTGCAGTTGTTCTCCTCAGTTACACAAACACTTGGCAGGCTTCCACTGTAAAATTTATGCACTAAAATTAGCTCTCACAATTGCAATCAATTGCAACAATCAAGCCTAAGTAATTCCAGGGAAAGGAAATGAAAAAAAACAGAAGAGGTGAGCGTGGCAAACAATGCCAGAGCACTGCAGTGGCTCCTCCATGGGTCCATCCTTGTGTCCAGCAGAGTTTTCCTGCCTTTCCTGGCTGCAAATACAGCACTTTTCCCCCTCCTGTGTGACACACTCAGCACACACAGCCATGGGACAATGCCAGAGCACAGCTTTGTGCAGGTTTTTGGTTGTTTTTTTTTTTCCCTTGAAACAACAACTGGTGAAACTTGTAATAAATGTTACATTGTTTGGAAGGGAAGGCAGAAAATGTATATAAACTTCTGGCAGCCAAACACATATGGCAGGAATATGCTGGAGAACACAGAATGCTCCAGAGAACACAAGGAATTACAAGCCCTCCCTGGGTAATTGAGTGTAAATATTACAGCTGATGGCCTCTTCTCTCCCACATCCAAATAAATATCTGTGCCCCCACCTTAATCTGGGCTGTGCTGTCTCCTTACACCAACAATCTACATAACTTCTGGCCCCTGAGAACCTACATCTTGCATGTCATCACACATTAAAACTCAATTACCTGCCACTGTTTCCATCCCCTTCTGGGCTTTGGGCTGGATTTCTATTTCAAGCAGCTGTATTATAAAGGAGCAGAGATAGACAAACAAGCAGATGGTGTTAGAGACACATTTTTGTGTTGCAAGGAGTGCAAGAAGCTGGCGTGGTACAGCCTGATCCAACCAGCACAGAAATGTCTCCTTTCCTCAGCTCCCAACAGCAGATGCTCCTCTGACCCACAGCTATCCCACCAAAGAAAAAACCAAGCACAAACTCATCATTCTTCCTATCACCTAAAAGCCATTTGAAACCCAAGCACGTTGAGAACATTTGGGATTATTTCATATTTTATAAGAGAGTATTTACACTTCCAGGGCAACTGCAAGTGATAAAAGTGATGCACAAAATGTAGGAGTGAAATCAAGCTATCTAAAATTCCACACTGTGAGATTGCATCAAGAGCAAACAACATTTAGGGGAAGATTTCAAAAATATATTAACTACCTGGATAGTTTTAAATATAGCACAAAAATGGAGGTGGCTAGAGGAAAGGATCTGGAGGAAAACGAAGCTGATAATCAGGAATGTAACAACACACCAGGCTGCAGAACCCCCTCCAAAGAATGGAAAAATAATCTTTGCAAAGAAGCTGTGCCTCAGCAGAAGATGACCACTGAACAACTCTCTATAAATCTCACAGTGCCAGGGAAATGCAGTGACATCCCAAACACAGGAATCTTCTCAGACTGCAGAGACAGGGAAAAGAAAAGCGGCCGCACTCCAAAAGAATCTTAAAATATTTCCCGTGCTGCCTACCACAAAAACAAACAGCAGCGTGTGTTCCCAGAAAGGAGAGCCCTCCTGGAGTGGCTGCCCTGCTCCTGGGGAGGCACCTGGGGTGCCAGCCTGCTCCAGGGCCACCTCCAGCAGGAATCCAGCAGGAATTCCAGCCCTGGCACCACAGGGTGTGCCCAGGCGGGTGACACGGGACCAACACTCGGGATGCAAAGGCATTTCCCTCTCTGCACAAAATCCACCCCTTCCTGGTCACCTCTGTCCCATCCCATCCCCAGAGATACAAGTGTGGCCTCTGGGAGCCCCCAGAGCCACGTCCTGAGCTCCAGAGAGGCTCTGCCACGCCGGGAGCTGCTATTTCTGGAGATTCCCTTGGTTGCTAGGGCAAACTCCCAGCCATGAGCCCCATCCTCCAGGCAGGGTCTTGTGTGCCAGTCAGGAGAGGGGGAAGTGATTGAGAGGAGGGATGACTAAGCAGGGGAACGTGAGAAACCAAACAAAATGCCAGCCTGGGGAGAAAAACACGGCTGTGGCTCCCAGCAGAGCTCGGCCAAACTCCCACGTGAAACCAGCCTGGAGCATGGAGCCAGCAGAGCCCTGAGCAGCCCCAGAGACATCTCCAAAGGCTGTCAAGGCCTCCTGCTGCCCCCAGGCAGGGTGGAATCCATCCCAACACCAGCCCTGAGCCAGTGCTCACACAGCTCTCCTGGGCTGCTGCTCCTGCTGCTTTGCACCAGGCAGACACAGAGGAAGCACCCAGCCCTCAGCTGCTCTCCAAGGCTCCTGCACCATGAGGAAATCGCTCAAAAACCCCACAAATAACTGATGGATCAGGTTTCTAGGAGCTGCAGGCATGAACAGCTTCTCATTTTCAAAATTACTGGGGCCTTGGTTTACACCAGCCTCTTGCACATCTGGATAGTTTTATGTAGCTTACAAAAGACCATGACAGCTTTCCCTGCATTTCTTGCTCTTATTTTGAGCTTTCAGCTCAAAAACATCTTTAGAAAGTTAACAGGGCAAAGGTGGTAAAGAGAGGATAAAGTTTGGGGGGTATAAACTCTATTCCCTTTTTCCACAGTGAAGAGACTCATACAACAATCTCACTCAGGCTTCTAAATAACTCAGTTTTGAAAAATGGGGTTTAAACACCACTGAAACCTAAGACCATAAAGAGAAAAACATATGTGCACATGGACTTAAGAAAGCAAACAGCCTTTCAAAACAGAACCCCTGTGACACGCTCCTAAAGAAAGTGGTTTTTATTTAAACCATCATCAGCTGAAGGGCAAGAGAAGGACTCCAGCACATGTCAGCAAGAACTCCCACTCCACACAGGCAAAAACAGTGGCACAAAAGTAAATTAATCACTTCCTAAGCTGCTAAAATGCCATTAAAAATTACTATCTATATATATATGTGTGTGTGTCCATGTGATACTTGCACAGGAACACATCCACTTACCACAATTTAGGCCTTTTTTAAAATAACTTCAGGAGAGAATCTGGTCACAGGACAACACCCCTGTATAGAAAGGACTGAAGAGGAAGACAAGCTGTAATCCTTGTGAAATCCCCCACAGTCAGGAGACCCAAATTATTGACAGAGATCCTTGGAGGTCTCTTCCAGCCTTGATGATTCTGTGATTCCCTTCTCCACTTGCCATCAGAGGAAGCACAGGTTAATAAATGTTGGGAAGGAACACAGCATGACCAGGATGGTCAGAAGGGTCCTGGAGCACCAGGAAGCTCGTGGGGAGAACACAGAATTCAAGGTTAGGGAAGGAGGATGGAAGGGACCAGGAGGTCAGAGATATTCCGGGTGAGATACACACAGGGGCTCACCCCAGCCCCTGACAATCCTCTGAGTTTAAAAGGTGCTTTAACCTGCCTTGGATCACAGAAAGAGGAATTCTGTGATCCTGGGGAAGAGGAATTCTGCTCTCAGCTTTCACTGTGCAGCTCCATGCTGGGGAGGAGGAGGGAGAAGGAAGAGGGAGGCAGAGGAAGCACGCTGGACACAGACAGGAGTGTTTCCTTTGTGTTCTGGGCCATTCACCAGGACCCTTCACCCCTCTGCAGCAGGCACTGCCCCGTGCCAGCAGCACAGGTAGGTGGGACCCAGCTCCCCTGAGCTGCACAGCTTCTGACTTAATCTGGGTCTTTGGGCTTGGTGGCTTTCATTGCTGATTCTTAGACAAGCTCCCTGAGTGCTCTCTGCAGCTCAACCCTTGCCCTGACTCATGCCAGCCTGCTCCCTGAAGTGCCTCCCAAAAAGCCAAGGAAGGAGATGGGCTCAGCCTCCTCCTCATCCCCCTCTCCCCGGAGCACTTTCATCAGGAGCAGCCCTGCTGGGTGGGATTGTGCTCCACGGGTCACACCAGGGGCTCAGCCTGCACCAATCCCCCCTCCCCAAATCCTGACCTCTGGACTTGAGGATGCCAGAGGGCAAGAAATCCTGCTTTTGTGCAACAAGGCGTTGTTAAAGGGAAAATTCCTCTTTTTTTTTTTTTTTTCCTACATCCTTTACAAGTCTGGGAGAATTGGGATTGTTCAGCCTGCAGAAGAGAAGGCTTCAGGGTGACCTAATTGCAGCCCTCCAGGACCTGAAGGAGCTGCAGGAAAGATGGAGAGATTGTTTAAAAGGGTGACAGGAGAAGGGGGAATGGCTTCCCACTGCCAGGGGACGGGGTTAGATGGGATTTTGGGAAGGAATTGTTCCCTGGGAGGGTGGTGAGGCCCTGGCACAGGGTGCCCAGAGCAGCTGGGGCTGCCCCTGGATCCCTGGCAGTGCCCAAGGCCAGGTTGGACACTGGGGCTTGGAGGAACCTGGGACAGTGGAAGGTGTCCCTACCCCTGGCAGGGCTTTTAAGTCCCTTCCCACCCAAAGCATTCTGTAACTCTGGGATCTGTGTGTTTGCCCCACAGCAGAAATCATCCCACACCCACCAAAATCAGGCAGGAATTTACTGACCCCACTCAGACACTGGTGGGAAGTGCTGCAGTGACACCCTCCAGAGCCCCAGGGTCACCCAGCATGGATGGGGCAATGCCACCCATCCTCCTTCCACCTCTTCCTCCCCTCCAAAACAGAAGGGTCAGGGTTATGCAGCATCTCCAGCACTGCTTCCACCCTGCTCCTGCACAGTCCTGGTCCCACAGGTAGGGACCAGCAGCCTTTAGAGGGCCAGACTGCCAGGAGACACCTCTGCCCCACTAAAGCACACCAGCAGGCCCAAGGACATGCACCTGAATGGGCACAGAGCAGTGCCAGCCACGGGAAAATCCCAAATCCTTTATGGGAGGGTAAGCCCAGCACTGGTCCAGGGCTCAAGGACACACTGGAGAAACCCTCTCCTTGCAAATCCTCCTTGGAAATATGGTGTGGCCAAGCTCCAGGCACCCAGACCACGAGGTCTGCTTCACACCTGGGGTTTTCTGCAGGGTTTCTTTTGGTGGTTGCATTTTTTAACTGCTACTGGGTCCATGTGACAAATTTTAAGCATGTGAGACTTGAACCCTCATGAGTAAAGAGGCAGAGAAAAGGGGAGAACACACAAGGTGCCACAATAGACACCCACACATTTAAACTATAAAAACCTAAGAGGAAGGAGAGCACTGAAGTTTTGATCCAAAAGAAAAAAATTAAGGCTTTGCTGCTTTCTTGTAAACACCTGAGTCACTGAATAAAGAAAAGAATAAAATAGAAGGATGGAGTGGTAGTCTGCCATGTCATTTGTACTGACCTTGGCAGGATCTCTTGTTTTCCAGGGGTCTAACAGCTCCTAGGTGAGCACAGCAGCTCCAGAGGGCTGAGTTTTCCCTCAGGGCAGTCCCATTGACAGCAGATTTCGGATTCCAGGGCTCCTCCACGTGGCTTCTGGGTGGCAGAAGGATGTGGAGAGGGACACAGGAGGATCCTCCTGCAGGGAACAAACGTGGGGCTGACGCAGAGCTCAGGAGCTGGGAAGGACAGCTTGCCATGGGAACTGCAAGGAGCTGCTTTACTGAGGCACAGAGGCCACCTCTCACTGAGAGCTGCTCACAGGCAAACATCTGAGCTGCACTCAAGCCCTTCCATCCCCACGTGCTCCCCAGAAGAGCCCAGTCCCACCCAGAGGCTGCAGCACGCTTCCGAACCACGACATTCGGGGTTGTTCCTCCCTCCAGCCAGAGCCAGGTGAAATGAAGGGATGCAGCCACCACGGAAGGGTTTGGAGGGAGATCCCCAAGGCACCACGGGGCTCAGCAGGCTGCCAGCCCACATCAGAGCTGCAGAGCCCCCGGGAGCAGCCCCAGCCTGCAGAGCCCACGGTGAGCAGAGTGACCCAGTAATCCAATTAGGCTGTCTGCAGACACAAACCCAAAGGAAAGGAGAAGGAAGGGAGAAGGAACGGGAAAAATCTCTGCCTAAAGCAGGGTGTATCCTCAGTACAGCCCCAGCAGGAGCTCAGCTGGGAGCCAGTGCCTGGCAAAGCCCAGCCTGGAGCCCAGGAGCTGCCCAAAGCTGCAGGGAGCCCAGGCAGGAGGAGACAGCCCTTCCCAACTTGCTGCTCAGGAGAGCCTGGAATGGTGACTCCAGCCTGCTCCAGCTGCTGCCCTGCCCTCTGTCACACTGCATTCAGCCACTGCAGGCATTCTGAGGAGGGCAGCATCCTCAAAGCACGTGGCTGCAATGGGATATGGAGAGGGAGTGGTGATCCTCACGAGTTCCTCCCAACTCCAGATATTCCATGATTTTGTGATCATTCCTTCTGAACACAGCTGGGAGGCTGAGGCTGTTCCTGGGAGCCTCCCTCAGGGTGTCTGTTCCCTCCTGTCCATCCCACCAGGTGCCCCACTCCAACAAATATCCATCCCATGGATGCCCCACACCAAACATAAACGTGAACAAGTCCAGGAGAAAGCACCCACTCAGCTTCAAAGGTCAGAGCTGAGAGCTGAGGAGAAGGGAAGTGCAATTTGGGAAGAACCCCACCATGGCAAAAAGGGGATTTCTGGGTAAAACAAGTGTTTAACTGCCAGTGGTTTCCACACGCCTAAGAAATGAGCGTGGCCAAAGTGCTAAAAACATGTTTTAGGAAACTTTCTGGCTTCTGCTGAGACAGGAGGTCATGACAGACTCAAACCCAGAGCAGGAGATTGCAGCCACCAATGGATTTGTTTGTGGGTGTAAAAGCTCAAAAGCACAAAACCATCACCTCAGCTCCCATTATAAATGCATTATAAATGGCATTGTTCTGGAAAATTATAATCCTTAATAGGAAAGTAAACATAAGGCTTGTTGTAGCTGATGGTAACTATCAGCATGCCAGGGGATTCATGGTTTCTCCATTATTATAGCAAAAGCATCTTGTTTGAACTGCAGGAGTTAAAAATGCAGAACATCCTGACTTCCCAGAGATAATTCTGCAAACAAGGAGTGACAAGGATGCACTTCCAGCACTGATTTCTTTCATGAATAACTCCATCAGCACTTTCACTCCGCAGGGAGATGCAGATGTTTTATCAAGATGGATTTACACTCCAAGATCCAGGTTTGAAAGTGTGACAGGCTGAGGAGCATCGACCTCTTGCTTAGAAAACCTCTTCTCCTGAGCATCACCCAAAGGGATCCTTTCCTCTCTACCCTGTGACACAAACGAAGAGGAGGACCAGTGAAATCTCTGCTGGGCTACCAACCCCTCTGTGAGCGTGGCCAGCCCTGCACAGGCCCAGGAGGCACCAAATGCTCAGCAAACAACAACATTTTTGTAGCCTCTCCACGGACAATTAGCAACAGAGCCCTAAATGTCAAAACCCGACTCTTAATTACCGAAGTCGGCACTTAATGACTCCAATTACAATTTCCACTGATTTCTGAAAATTGGATTCTCCACTACAGTTGCAGTGTTTAAATGAGTTTCTTACCTCATTCGTGGTAATTATATTCTGACAAACTAATTTAAAATACAGTCGAGATTTTTAAAATACTACTTAAAATGGCGGGGAATTAAGAACTAAACATTGCTTAAGGCTCCCCTTTGCACATTTTTTATCACATTCCTTTCAGGGCCCAGGAATGCAGAGGGTTAAAAGAGGAGAGATACAAAGGGCAGTATTTTGTCAAAATGCCATCAAAAGGATGTTTTACAGGTAGGAAACAGTTTTATTTCTGTGATAGAAACTCACTGTCTTATCCCCCTTTATCACAGAAAGGGATTTCTCCTTTCATCCCAAATCCCCCCAGAAGTTGCTCTTCTCAGGCTCACCATCAGAGGAGCCCAGCAAGAAGGAGAATCATGGGGAAGGGATAAATCCATGTGTGAGGCACGACTAGCAGCTCTGTCCCTCACCTGCACGCTGCCACCTCCCACCAAACCTGCCCTGGTGAGCCTGGCTGCTGCAGGATGCAGCTGCACCCACCTGGGGATGCCTCCCCTGCTCTGGGGAATTGTTTCCAAGCTCCTGGTCATGATCAGGAGAAGAAATGGGAAAGCACAGGAGAGTCCATTTCAAGAAACTAAGCCACCAACAGAAAGGACACATTAAAATGTGATATTTTAGGGCTTGTATGAGAGCAGCGATTTCTCCAGAGCCTGCATTTTCCATGCGTTTTTCTCCTGGGAAAAAGGAAGGAGAAGCCACTAACATCCCCCAATTCCTCTGCCAACCTCAGAGACCCAAAGCACAGAGCCCAGAGTGGCAGCAGCCTGGCAGGAGTCACAGGAGCTGTGGCAAAGCCAAGGTGGCTGTGCCAGACACCACCAACACAGGAGTGAGCCCCAGCACCTGGACAAACTCCTCCTGATCCCTGCAGGAATGGCAAAAGCCACCTGAGGGGAAGGTGCAAACAGGGTTTCACCCTGCTTCACCATTTCTGAGGGATCACAAGTGTCCCACAGGGATGCTGGGGTGCCACCCTGCAGCTCCTCACAGAGCTGGAGAGGAGCACAGAGCAAACCTGCTGCAGGTGTTCCGTGGGCACAGAGTCAGCTCAGGATACACAGGGTCACGTCCCCACTCTGGCACAGGGACAGAATACACCCCTGGCACAGCTGCTCCTTGCAGTGAGCCCTCCTCACTCTGCTCCTTTCTGCTTTATTTTCCTTCCTGTCTTTCACAGATATCCATTACTCAGCAGTGCTTGTAGGATTTTATGTTCACATATGGTTTAAAGAGGTGGCTGTTTAATGTTCCCTATATGTAAATAACTACATGCTGCTCCAGCCCCTGCTGAGCAAGTGAAGGAATGATTAGATTATAAATCTCCAGCACAGAAACATGTCAGGTTGGTTTTTATCTACAAACACATTAGAGCTTACACTGGGTTACATTTCTTATCTCCCCTTTTACCCACAAATTCTCATTGCTTTCCATGAGCATACAAAGCAACCAGCAACTTTTTTTTTTTTTGCTTTTTTTGGGAAAAAAAATCCCAAAAGCAGGAGCCCAGGGGAGCAGCCAGGGTTGTGTAGTGGGTGTTGTGGGAACCCCGTGGCAGAGTGGGGAGCAGCAGCCCTGTCCCCTGAGCTGGCACTGCTGGGGCACCTCCAGGGCTGTGTCCAGTTCTGGGCTTCTCACTCCAAAAAAGATCTGGAGAGGCTGGAGCATGTCCAGGGAAGGGAAGGGAGCTGGGAAGGGGCTGGAGCTCCAGGAGAGGCTGAGGGAGCTGGGAAGGGGCTCAGCCTGGAGAAAAGGAGGCTCAGGGGGGCCCTTGTGGCTCTGCACAACTCCTGACAGGAGGGGACAGCCAGGGGGGAGCAGGGACAGGAGGAGAGGGAACAGACTCAAGCTGAGCCAGGTTGGACATCAGGAGGAATTTCCTCATGGAAAGGGGTTTGAAACAGTGAAAGGGGCTGCCCAGAGAGGTCTGGAGTGCCCATCCCTGGAGGTGGCACTCAGTGCCCTGGGCTGGTGACAAGCTGGGCATTGGGCACAGCTTGGACTCGATGGGCTGGGAGGGCTTTTCCAGCCTCTAGGATTCTGTGATTCCAGCTGGGGAAAGGCCCCATGGGATAATGTGGCCACTCCTGCCCCCCTCCATGGTGGTGCCCCTCAGGAGCAGGAGTCACTGCACAGGCAGCCAGCTTCACCTCGAACCAAACCAGCCAGAGGGAAATCATGGAATCACAGAATGCAACCACAGAATGGAGAGACCTTTAAGGCCAGCCAGTTCCAGCCCCTGCCTGGGCAGGGACACCTCCCAGCAGCCCAGGTGGCTCAGGAGGGCAAACACCTGCCTTTGAAATGACTCTGCTTTCCCCGTGGCTGTGGTGTAACCCCAGCGCTGCTGCTGGAAACCAAAACACGTTCTGCAGTGTAATTTATCATCTACTTCCCATGGCTGACAGTGCTCATTTCAAATCAAAGCTCCCAGGCCAAGCACATTAGAACCATTTCTGTTTTTCAGAAGTGAATGCCACGAGGGCCAGGAGCAACATTAACATACCCACTCACATTTCCAGCCCGTCCGGTATCACAAACCAGCACCAGATGAGAGAATCATCTTTTGAACTTTCCAAGGTGGAGAAACACTCTTTAAATAAAGAGGAGATACATAAATCCTTGCTCAGCTGGTCTCCCTTCCTCGCTGAGCCAGGACAGACCATAGGGAACACCCCTGATACTCCCAGGCTGTGCAGGGCAAGGCAGAAAGCTCTCCCTGGATCCCAGGAAAACATCCTACAGCCACAGGTAAATAGGAGAACAGCATCACAGGCAGTCCCTGCTGCACCCACAAAGGCACCAAAGCCACTCAAGTGCCACCACAAAGGTGCCAGGGCTCCCCCTGCAAGCACCTGCCTGGGTGGTGGGTGTAGAAATCCATCCCTGCTGGCAAACAAAAACCAAGGAAAGGCTGAAATGAAGATGCTAATCAAGAAGGCAGGAGGAAGAGAAAAAAAAAAAACCCTTTGGCCTGTGGAAGCAGGCAGCAGATAGCCTGAAACTGGGTATTAATTCAATTTATACAAATGCAGTCCAAGCTATCAAGTTTGGGCACAGCCTCTCTGTAGCGAGGAGTCATTGGAGTGACTGCAAGAGCTACAGGATCCAAAAGATGCCCCAGACCAACACTGCAGGACGAGGATGGAAGGAACCCCAAAGCTGCCCAGGGCTGCCTTTTCCCTCCCCATCCCACCCCACACTCCCCTGACACACTCATGAGGAATCCTTGCCCAAATCCAGCCCCTGCACCCGATTCCTGCTGACCTGAAGTTATCCTGCAGCAGATGATGGATATTGCCTACCCCAGCAGCCTCCTGCCTGGCATTGCTGTGCATATTAATGAGCCCTAATGACACCTAAAAGCCTCTGCAGAGTCTCACATATGGATTTTACCACTTAGGCTGAAGCCATAAAGAGCCAATGGTGGCAAAGAGTGTTTAATGACCAAAACCAAGCAAGGAAAGCATTCATTAAGACATCATCTGACTCCTGTGGAAAGGGCCATGGAGATGGTTTTTCTCCTGGACTGGTGGTGGGATGTGAGGAAGGTGATGAGTAACATCAGTTTGAAAGGCATCCTTAAAATATGCATTATTCCAGTTGGCAGGGAATAAGTGGGAACAGGGGAGGGGGGAAATGGTCAGGGGAGTGAAGGAAGAGAGCTGACATTGTCAGCTTTGGACAGTGATGGAAGATTAGTCCTCAGGAACATAAATCACCTTCAGCCAGGGCTCCTGGAATGCACTGCTTCCCGTGACTGCTCAAGAGGCACTGTCAGCTGATCCTCACCTCCGAGATCTGCATGATGACTTGGGGAGGGGACAAGGCTGAGAAGAGGGGTTAATTAAACAAAGAGGCAAATAGGCAAGAGACTTGAGGAATTGATTAGACAATGAAAGTAAATGACTTGGCAAAACAACCCTGGTATCACATCCAACAGATGCAGAGCTGCTCCAGTGATTGATATTCTCACTGGATGCTCCTGCAGCAATGGGGAGTGCTGGGACATTTATGGGGGTAAATGAAATCACAGCCCAGGCACCTCCTCTTCTACTCTGTGCAAGGAGAAAAAGCTGCCAGAGACCTCATCAAAACATCACCAAGGACTCAGGAAAAGAATAATTTTGCCAAATAAGACTCAGAAAAATATATCCATCAAGCTTCCATGCATGTGTCATTTGATTGCTTGAAGGAACCAACATTCACACAGGTGAGCAGAACCAGAACCTCAGTGTCCTTCCTCATTTCTGCTCTACAGCCAGACTCCATATTTTCCACGTGTTTTCCACACTCCTGTGCAGATCTATTTCTGTTTGTTTGCAAAGTCACATGGCCAGGGGAAGGCCCAGAGCCTTGGGAAAAAAACACACGTCAAACATAGACCATGCCTATGTTACTCATCCAAAGGCTATTTTGTGCTTTTTTGTTAAGATATCTGTAAAGAAAAGACCCTTCAGCCTGGTGTCAAGCCTTGAATGGTTGTGCTCATGAGGTCAGAGCTACAGCTGGTGCAAACTTCCTTCCCACCACCATCAATCCCAGGCCGGGGCGCTGAGACATTCCGGCCGGCGCAGGCTGCCCTGCATTTTTAACCTTCATTAGACATAATTGTTAATCACTGACCCATTCTCCGGTTGCCCCCGTTGCTAAGCGACCCCTTTTTGCTCCAGATACTTCTTAAAGCTGGTTAAGAAATGGCCAAAAGTCAACAGAGTGAGGATTGAGACTCATGGGGACGGATCTTGTCTGGAGAGAGGGAGGCTCGCCCACACCTCTACCCACGGTGTAAAAACCACTCAGAAATGACACCTTGGGACCTCTGAAAGCCCCTCAGAGCAGCCCAGAGGTCCCCACACCTCCCAGGCTCCTAATGGGAATGTCATTACCCTCCCTGGCAGGAGGGCAGGGATTTCAGAGACCAATGATTAAAAATAATCAGGTGGAATTCATCAGGTGAGGGCAGAAATTGTCCAGCCCATGTCACCCCTCAGCCCTCCTTTCCCAGCTCCTCCATGCCCTGCCCATGCCCAGCTGTGCCCAAATTCCTTCTGCTGCTCCCTTCAACAGCCTGGGGCTCTTGTGCCCACCAGGATCCTTTGGATTTGCAGGAAGGGACCTCAGAACCCCAGGATTTTCACCCTTCTGGCAAACTAAGTAGAGTGCAACACCCACAGTCCTCCCTGGGCCATCCACCTCTGGGTTTTCTCTCTTTTTCCTTGCTTTGGGAGACATTCCAAGCAAGGGCAACACTTGGTGTGTAATGCAATCTCAGGGCAATCTCCTGCTGCTGCTCCACTCCTGTACCACTCTGTCATGCACAGCCACTGTGGTGTGTCATGATTAGCTATAGAAATTTCTATCCTGTAGAAACCAATGGCTAAAATGCTACAGATTCACACCAAAGACTAAGCAACCACCTGAACTGCTAAGGGAGAACTTAAAAAAAATTCAGGATTGGCAAGGAACAGGAAAACACCGAGGTTCTGCTTTTTCTTCTTTTAAATACAGCCTCGTGGTGTGGGTTCTGGGCACAGCTGGAGTTACTGGTGTAACCAGGGTAAACCAGAGCTTTGAGATCAGGTTCCCAAAGCAGCTGAGCACTGCAGCAGGAGGCTGTGGCCACGTGCCAGAGTGGGAACTCCAGTGGCTGAACACGTTCCTGTTTGCATGAACTGTTATCAGTTCAATACATTGATGCAAACATGTTTTTGGCGGGGGTTGGGGCTTTTTTTGGTCTTTAAACCTTCAAGACAACTTAAGCACAACCTAACATGTCCAAGGCCAGGCTGGACAGGGCTTGGAGCAACCTGGGCTGGTGGAAGCTGCTCCTGCCCAAGGAGCAGCTGGAACCAGATGATCTTTAAGACCCCTTCTAGCCCAAACCAGTCTGTGACCCACTGATTCTGTAAAATACTGGCTACATCACCAGACTGCAAAGGCTTTCAGCTTGTGCCTCTCTTTTCTAGCCACAAATCATCTTCTCACCAAAGATGAGCCCAGGCTACAGCACCAATGTTTTATGAGTACCAGGCATGGCTTAAAGCACAATTTTGTCAACAGGGGGAGAAAGATCTGGACAGCAGGATGATAGCCAGGGACAACAAACAAACAAAATGCAGAGAAGTAAAGGATCAAGAGGCTGCTATGAAATTATTAGCTTGGGAAAGAAATGATTAAGCAGGAAGAAGTCACCCAAAACCAGAGGGCCCTGTGAGTAATCTGAGCACTTGTGCTGAGATATTTTTGATAGTGTGTTACAAAGGAGTGGAAAGCTCAGCCCAGCTCAGCTTTGCTGCTGCTCCTGGGGCCGGGTGGCTTTAGGGTGGGAATAAAACCAAGGGTTGTGCAGCACAAAACTCTGTCACTGCCCTGTCAGTCACTGCAGGCAACACGATCCCATCACCTCCAGCAGACCCGAGGAAGTTAAAAATCAAAAAAAATCCTGGAGCTGCCGATGGCAGCCTGCCCTCCAGACAGGCCTTGCGCAAGCCCGACCCATCCCAAGCCCAGCGGGACTGGGAACCCGAGACAAACCCCAGCACAGGAGGCAGAACAGAACCAGGGCTTGGGGAGGCTGCTGGGACTGCTGTGCTTGCACCAGGGCTGCAGAGGAAGGGCTGGAGACTGCCCAGAGCAGGAAACTCTGCCAAGCCAAACTGCTGCTCGCTCCGGAGCAAGGCTTCCAGGAAAAGAAAACAAATCCCTTTTGGGCTGGGGAGTGCCTGGAGTACAAAACCCGAGCCTCAGGAGGATGAGTGGGGAGAGCAGGACAGGGCAGTGTGTCTGCACACAGACAAACATCAGGGGACAGACAGCAGAATCCTTTGTCTCGGGGATGCACATGGGACAGAAGGGGCACAGCCACTCCTGTGCTGAATCCCTTCTGCTGCAGAGGCCTCCCCTTCCCAAAGAGCCATTAATCCACCACCCTTCAGCTCTAAAATTCACACAAATGATTTTATTCATAATTAATTAAGGTCTGCAAACGTGGAAATTAAATTACCATTTAGAGTGCAGAAGGAGATAGCACAGGCAAACCTGGCTGGCAGTGACAGCTCTGCACGGACCAGGAGGACAAGGGGGATGGGGGCTCTCTGGCAGGCACTCTGAGGAACCAAGCAGTGAAATCTCTGTTAGCTCAAAAGACAGATTTCACCTTTAAAAGGCTGCTCAGGCCCAGTTGCAAGAGACCTTTATGTCTTAGGTTCCAAATTAACCCCAGAACTCAGGTGCTCCTCAGCTCAGCTGTCAACAGTCCCCATGACTTTGCATCAGGAGCACATTTTCAGGACATCCCCAGCGTTCCTTTTGTCACTTGGCTGCTCTGCTGGCAAACGAGCTGTCAGGAGAACAAAGGAGAACCTCACCTTTCCACTCGGATCAGGCTGCCAGGGAAGAGAGAACACACAGGAAAACACATGGCCCTGCACTGAACATGAGGCAGAACTCACTCGAGGGGCCAGGCAGGGAAGAGGATGAACAAACTGAGGCTCAACACCACCCCTGAACTCAGCCATGTCACCACGGCAGGGTCCTGCTGTCACAACCCACAGCCACCAATGTTTGCCCCCTAATTCACAAGGCAAAGATTGTGAAAAGTAATTTTGCCTCTCGTTTCAGTGGCAAAGGAGCACCTGAATTGGTGGTGGGGGTGAAAGGCAGCTCCTCCCCATCCCTGATGCACTCAGTAGCAGAATCCAACACAAGAGCTGGGCTCTTTTCCCCTTATAGTCAGCTCCCAGTTTGCCCAACCACCAAGGGGGTTTTTAGGGTGAGGAGGTGGTGAGAAGATGGTCTGTACACAATTACTCAAAGGCACCAGGAAACAGACGTGTTCCACACATTCCCATGCTCAGCAGGGCGGGCAGATTGCAGGAAGGGTAATGGCCATGTTGAAATGCAGCAAAGAAGAAAAGGTTCAAGTACGTGACCTTTCTGGTTCTGAGCAGCCAAAGAGAACGATGCACCAAGCACAGGGAAGATTCAGGGTAAGATTCCCCCAAAAATCCTTAGAGAAGTCAGTGAGGGCTGAGTGTGTGCCTGTGCCAAGTTTTCCTCGCAGAGGAAACAGGCTCCTTGGAGCACCCCACAGGAGCCTTTTGGGATCAGCCCTTGGCAAGACAAACCCACCATGCCAAGGAACAGCACGGGCATGTTTGGTGCTGGAAAAGCAGGCTCTGGAGAGATGGAGAATGTGGATAGCAGGAACAAGAAGAACTGCTCCGTCTGGTCCCGCGGCCACGAACCCGCTGCGTGTGTGACTCCAGCCACCTGGCGGGTCCCTGCTGCTGCTGACACACCAAGGATGTGGGATTCCGTCGGGAATCCACTCTCCCAGGCCCCTGTGACTCACGCCTTCAGCTCCAGGGAGCCCAGGTCAGCTGCTGAGGGGAGGCTGCCCCATGAGCAGAGTCAGAGGTGAGCGCTTCCAAAGCGCCCGCAGGCACCTCACACACTGGAGACAACAGAGCACCGCAGGAAATGCAGCTCCTGGGGAACAGGCAGGCACAACCCAGGGTTTGCTCCCCACTACAGACAGAATGCACACACAGCTCCATCCTCCCTTCCAGCCCCACACGTCAATCCAAGTCCTGTATTTCCACGCCACGAGTGTAAGAGTTCACAGATGCCCCAAGTGCAGTTGGTGTTTCAGTGCCATACCCAAGAGAGCATCTCTGTGGGTCTGCACCTCCAAGCTCCAGCCAGCTCACTGATCACAGTGGAGCTGAACAAAACTCTGTCATTCATTCCAGCTGAAATGCAAATTTTATAGATCCAGCTCAAACTGAGCCCAGGGAAAGGCAACAAAGCTGGTGGAGGGTCCAGGGGGCCACGTGTGAGGAGGAGAGGGTGAGGGAGCTGGGAAGGGGCTCAGCCTGGAGGAGGCTCAGGGGGGACCTTGTGGCTCTGCACAACTCCCTGACAGGAGGGGACAGCAACAGGACAAGAGGGAATGGCCTCAGGCTGTGCCAGGGGAGGTCAGGTTGGACATCAGGAGGAATTTCCCCATGGAAAGGGTGCTCAGACATTCATTGGGGCTTCCGAGGGAGGTTTGGAGTGCCCATCCCTGGAGGTGTCCAAGGAATTCCTGGAGGTGGCACTCAGTGCTCTGGGCTGGGGACTCTGGGCACAGAGTGGGCACTGGGCACAGCTTGGATTTGATGATCCTGGAGGTCCTTCCCAGCATAATGATTCCATGATTCAGTGATTCATCAAGTCAGCCCAAAATAACGAGAGGGGGGTGAGAAGTGAGCTGAGGTGCTCCTCACAACTCAAACTGCACACACTGAGGGGAGCCAAAGGCAGCTCTGCCATGATCTGCAGGCAAACCTCTTCCTGAGCACCTCAAGAGTCGCAGCCACGTCCCAGGCACCCAGGAGAAAGACATTTCCAGAAAGGAGATGCTTCCACACTCTTTTGCAAAGCACTGTTTTGTGAAGCCTGGCTTGAATCAGATCCTACTCCTTCAAAACACATCCTCACCTCCCACTCCCATCCCACAAACCTAACGGGGCTGCAGCTTCCCAAGGCTGCCACACCACCCCATAACCCTCTGGGAAGTGAGAGCAGGGAGCACCATGCCCGACTCCCGGATTTTGTGTGCACATTTGCTGTTCCACTTAATTCCAGATAATCCCAACCACGTGGGCACCGTGGGCTCAGAGCCCCCCGAGCTCCCTGCAGGCTCTGAATCCTGCCCATCCTCATTCCTGCCCCCAGCACTGGGTCAGGCTCTCCAGGAGGAAAAGCCACCACTGTTCTGACAGCCCAAATCCCAGACACTCCCCAGTAGCACCAACACAAACTCTGGAGCACACAGGCAGGAAAACAGCAATTTCCTCATCAGAACAACTTCCATTCACAGCAGGACCCAAAGCAGCAGAAACACCTCCTGCAAACCCCCCTGACCGAAGAGAGAGCACCTCACACATCATAAATACCACTCCTGAGCTGGGCATCAAGGGCTTTGCTTCCTAATGAGCCTTTTCAAACCAGAGCAGACAATGACCACAAAACAATTACAAAGAATAATATTGGAAAATGCCCATTAGGAAGAGTACATGAAAAAAGCTTCAAAAGAGAAAAAAAAAACTTTGACAAAGACACTCCTCTTTTTTTTACCCAGCTACAGACAGTACTAATTTAAGGGAAAACATTTGGCTGAAAAACATAGAATCATAGAACAGAATTTGCTTTAATTATGTAACTGACTTCCCACACAAACAAATCCAAGCTATGGAAAACACTTTTAAAATGGCACGAGTTGAGCCAAAGAGGAGAATATGCCACGGTAATTAATGTTCCTCTGCAACCTCTACAAGGTATTCACCATTTGGTTTTGCCCAGGGGAAATAAACACTGCTGCAAAGTGACATAAAACACTGCTCCAGAGCAAAATCTGCCTCTGCCCCATCCTGATTTCTCCCTGGAAAAATCCACATGTGCACACGAGCTGAGAGAAGTGGGGGAGCTGCTGAAGGCACTTTTTGGGCTGGGCACCCCCTCCCCACCCCTGGCTCCCTGTGGGGAGTGGAAATCACTGTCACCCCCACTTCAGGAAACTGCCTTCAAGTATACAAACTTCTTATTTCAGCTTATTTCTGCCCAGCTGAAGCATCCCAAGCTGCCTGGGGTTGTCAGCACAAACATCAAAGGTGGCCCAGTCACAGCCATGCCAGGCTGAATTGCTAACCCAGCAATGATCACCAAGATCCCAGGGAACTGCACACCCAGGAGAAAAGAAAAATGAGATAGATACATAGATAGTTAAAAAGAAAGCACGCCAGGCAATTAAAAAGAAAAGAAGAATATAAAATTCCTTCACATCAGAGGCACGATCATCATCCAGGCTATTGCACTCCATTAATATTTTAGCAGTGCTACCCATTCAAGGCAAATATCAGACAGAGAATTTATACTTGGAGTCTTTTGAAGCAAACCTTGTGCCAGAAAAAGGAGAAGCGACCTGCTAGCAATCCATTTGCAGTGAGGAAAAAAGGGATTCCCTCTCACTCACAGCAAAGTCAGCAGCAAAGCTCCCCCATTCCTGCAGGCTGGATTCAGCAGTACCTCTGATCTGAAAGGGGCTCAGAAGCCAAGGCTCAAAGCAAGCCAGTAAAGTCAAATACTTTTGCAGTGAAGGGCTCAGAGGCAGTGATGTTTTTTGGGAGCTTTGACATATTCATTTATTTTTGTTTTCCCTCCCCAGTTTGTGACACTGGTAGCAAAAGCTCGATCTAAACCCCAAAGGGGAAAATACCAGTTTATTGTACTTTTATATATTCCTTAAGTGGCAGGAGGAGATTTTTGGACCCTCCCTCAGCAGGCAGCAGCCCCAGAGCCAGGCTGCTTTCCCAGGGGAGAAGCTTCTCCTGACAGTGGGATGCTCACCAAGCCCTCCTTGCTCTAATTAGGGGTCAGTGCTGATCTCCTTGCCAGTGGAGAAGGAATTTAGCAGTAGGAAACAGCTTCCTCTGCAGCCCAGCAAAGGTTTGACACAGCCCAAACTCCCCCAGCATCTAAACCACTTCCAAAGGGAATTCCCACAGCCAAGAAAGGGAGAGCAACAGCAATTGTGCAGAGTCACAAGAGGCACAAAGCAGAGCAACAACCTCCCACCAAAGACTTGTCCTGCTATTTCAGCCGGAAAGAAAATGAGAAAGAAAAGTGGACTTCTGCTTAAAATATATTTTGGAGGTTACATGACGAATGTTTAACAAACTAAAACCATTTTAATTCTTTGCTAAAAAGAAACATCCTGAACAAAAGCCCCAGGAAGAAACAAAAATAAACTCCTGCCACAGTTGCACACCACTGACTGCAGACCCCTCTGCTGAATGCACACAAGGAGTCTTCAGGCAGGGCTTCCCCTGCACTTCCGAGTGTTCAACTCCTGTGCTCCTAACACTGCACCAAATAAATAAATCAAACTGAATAGTGCATGCATGAGTAACCCCTGTAAATTCAAATATTTATGCAGGACTATTCTCATTGCCCCCGATGTGGGTCATGCACAGTGCCAAGCCATGCAGATCCAGCAGGGAGGAGCAGCATCAGGAATGTTCTCTGCCACCTGGGATCACTGGGAGCTGCTGCTGGCTCTCAGCTACCAACAGGAAAAGGAGGATCCATCCCCACAGTCACAGCATCAGCAAAGCCAACCAGGAGGGATATGGGGTCCTGGGGGCATTGGGAACAGCATTCCCAGCTGGGAGGGATGGGAGGGATGAGCCACACCCCTGGGCAGCGCCCAGAGAGGTGTGGGGTCTCCTCCCTGGGGATATCCCATTCCCATCCGGACATGCTCCTGCTCCCTGTGCTCTGGGATGGCCCTGCTGGAGCAGGGAGGTGGCACCAGGTGGTCCCTTCAGCCTGTCCCATCCTGGATTCTGTGATTCTGGAAGGGATGGGGCTGACTGCAGGTTTGCACAAGTCTGCTCCCAAAGGCTGTCCTGCACTGAGGCATCCACACAGGTTAGATGAGCACAATTAAAACGAGCCAGAGCAATCCTATTACAGCTAGGCTGGCTCCTTTAACACACACAAGCTTACATACATACTTAATCAGCTATTTTAAGGAAGCTCAGTAGTCTCTTTCTAGGACCAGCTTTCCAGAACTCAAGGGATCACCAGCAGCAATTTAAAAGACGAGGAAAAAAATCCAAACCCGTTTCCTTCTGCAGCAGAAACCCCAGGGGAACCACGGGCACAGGGGACACCCTGCTGCCCTCTCCAGCCCTGGGGCTGTGCAGACCCACATCACAGGGCTGCCTGGGGGCTGGGTGCCACACCTGGAGCAGCAGCCACATTCCAGGCACCAGGAGAAGCCCCACTCACCAGTGGCAGGTGACACAAGCCCCAGTGCAAGCAGCTGACTCCTCATTCCCATTATCCAGTGTCACTGCAGCTGAAGCATGGGGCACAGCATCCTGTGATGCTCACAGCCTCCTGCCTAGGCTTGGATTTATTTTCTTTATCAGTGTGTTCTTTGTGAGGCAGGCACTGTTGTACATGAAATGCTGAAGCACGCTGGGTCACGGGCTGGCCACCACTTCAGCACAAATAAATACTGAGGGGCATGCTGGGTTACAGTCACCTCAAATAAAAATAAAAAAAACACAGCTACTTGAACCAAAATAGCAGCATGTTTACTTGAGGCCTCTGGAGTGGGAGCAGGTATTGCAAGCCAAGTACAAAGAGGGCAGAGTAAGTGGCAGCAGCACTCTGATAAGGAGAAAGGGAGATGAAAACAGACCCAAAGAGCTGAACAAACCTTTAACAGAGCTGAAAGGAGAAACCCAAGGTCTGACAATCACTTTGACATCACTGTGATTTCAGCTATATGGATGGAGAGATCACTATCAGTGCTCCAATTCCCTGAAACACTATTTCCAATTCCCTGAAACTTGTAACACAAGTTACATCTTATTCTGTAAAAAGCAGTTGCACAAAACAACTCCACTCTGGCACACCTTCAGGCCCTGAATTTCAGAATGTTCTAAAGTTAAACAAGAATGGGAAATTTTAATCTCAGCCAGGAGAGACAGTATTTCAAGCAGAGAAAACATTGGCACAGGTTTGCAAAAGACAAATTGATTGAATCTCTTTCAAAAGCTTAGAAGGGTAGAAATTCTCTTTTTGCACTGAGCTTTTAGACATAATTTTAAAGGAAAGCATCCCTGCAGGAGTGACACTGCCATACCCAGCTGGAAAGACAAGGTTTAAGGCTGGAGATTGAGTTTTGTGGCCAAGCCAGGAGGTGTTTCATGGCACCAAACCTCAGCTCTGAGCTGGCTTCAGCAGGAACAGCGTGGCCACTGAGGCACCACAGCCCCTGGGCTCATCCCAGCCTTCCAGCCCAACCTCTCACCAGGTCAAACCAGCAGCAATTACCTTGAAACATAAAATGGCCCATGCATGGGAGACATTCCACTTGATCTGAGACAAAGATCAGAGCCCAGCACTTCTTCATTCCTTCAGAAAGGCACAAACCCCCCCAAAAAACCCTCAAAAACGAGGCCATTCCAGCAGCGTTTGGCTGTCTGCTTTTGGTGAAAGAGTTCTCTCCAACAGGTACCTAAAAATGAGGAAGGAAGGGCACATGCACCTTCTGCAGGGAAGCAGAGAACAGCACACACACAGAATTGCCTCTCCCTTCCTGTATTTCTGTCACCTTCCCATTCTGCAACGCTGCAGAGCAACAGGGAAGCCCAGAGCCTCCTGCACTCCAAAGAAGAAAAGCTGGTCTTGCACAGGGACAGAGGAGGAGGTGCAGTGCCTGCCCCTGAAGTACTGACAGGTTCAGACACTTTCTCTTAGGGAGATAAAGTGTTTCACACACAGTTCCTCCCACCACCTCCAGCATTAAGTGCTGGGGAAGGAAGAAAGGATGTGCTGAGAGAATACTGCACATCAGGCACTCTGATGGGGTGAACAGCTCTGTGTCCCCTGTACTAAAGAGGTGATTAAGAGCACAGACATAACAGAAATGATTTTTTTAAAAGTGGAGATTTGGGATTTTCATTTGTTTTGGTTTTTTTTTTTTTTTTTTCTTTTCAATTTGACACAGAATCCTTCCCTTGGGACAAGCTGTTCTTTCTATCCACGCTGAGGGGAAGCCCAGAATTGCCAGCCCAAGCTGAGTGAAGACACTTCTAACTCCTTGACTCCCCACGTGCCTCTGTGTTTTTGTAATCACTTATCACAGAAACTCCTGAGCTGGAAGGGACCCACAAGGACCAGTCCAACCCCTGGCCCTGCACAGACACCCCAAATCCCACCCTGTGCATTCCTGGCTGTCCAAACCCTCCTGGAGCTCTGTGGGGCTGTGCCCATTCCCTGGGGAGCCTGGGCAGTGCCCAGCACCTCGGGGGAAGAACCTTTCCCTAAAATCCAACCTGAACCCCTCCAGACACAGCTCCAGCCCTTCCCTGGGGCAATGGTGATGGTGATTAAATGATCTCACAAATCCCAGGGCAGACCTAGAACCAGAACAAGCCAAGCACAGGCTTTTCCATTTTTGGCACAGCTCTCCAGAGGATGCAGTTTCACCACTGAAGTACAACTGAGAGCTGAGATCAAGAAAATAACTTAGTGAGATGCTCAGCTTAGCAATCAGCACACCAGCACTGGTGCTGGGAAAGCACTCTGCAGACCCCAGGCAGGGCAATAACTCTCAGAAATGCCTAATGACTCTCATTGCTTCCTTGGAAAGCTTTCAGAAGTACAAAAAATACAAGAATTCCCAGCTTCTGCTCGGGAGCAGGGCTATATTCTTTTCAGGACAGCCTAAAGAGAGACCGGTGCCCACCACAGGCATTGTTTTGAACCATCATCTGTTTTCCCCTCATTCTAACCCAGGTTTCCCCTGCACAAGCAGGGTCACAGAGCTCACACACATCTTCCCAAGCTCCCCGCTCAGAAGTGGGTGCTGACAAAGCCCCTGACATGAAGGGGGGCACAGAAACCCAGCAGGAGATTCCCCAGCACCTACGAGATCATTGGTGGCCCAAGGGGACAAACAGGTCCCTGTCTGCCCTGCTGCAGCACATGAGCCACGAGGCAAGAAATCCACACATTCCTTCTGTCAGCAAGGATTTGGGATGATCTGAGAGAAGATCCCCAGCCCAAGCTGCTCACTCCCACCACGCATGAGCTCTTCCCTCTCCTGCCCACCAGAGCAGGAATCAATCCCCTCCCTGTGCCTCAATCACCTCCTCACTGATTCCAGACCTGGATCTGCAGCAGGCACATCTCCCGAGGCACTTCGTGTCCTGCCAGCCCCAATTCCCCACAGGATGATTCCCACTAGGGTGCCCCAGCCTCCTCTGCAGGATTTGGATCCAGTCCTCCTGGAAAAACACTCTTTCCTCTTTCCTGTCCATCCACATCCCTTTGCTTTTGTCCCCCAGCCCAGGATGGAGCAAACAGGTCAGGCAAGAGCCAGGCTCAAGGATGTCCTTCCACACTTCCAGCACGAGAACAACCTGAAGCATAATTTCTCTTCAAGAAAATTTGGGTTTTCTGCAGAAAAACTATAGGATTTGCTGCTACAGCTACACAAAGCTGAGGGTTTGGTTTCAAGCCAGGGTTTTTTCAGTCCCCTTTGTTGCTGCCTCTCCTGTCCCACTGCAGGGCAAAAGGAGCACAGGGGGAAAGCACTGACCCAAAAAAAACCAAAAAAAAATGAACTTGTGACATTGGAATGGATCAGTCCAAGGCAGAGAGAAGGTACCAGAGCAAGGCCTGGCTTCATGTCTGAGCTCTGCAGGGACACAGAGCCAGGTCTAGAAACCAAACTGGAGGGGCCAGGGCCAGAAGCAGCCACAGAAACCCAGGCAGGAGGCAGCAAATGTGCAAACTCACCTGGCCAGAGCTGCAGGTGTCCAGCAGCAGGGAGGGCACCTGCTTTTCCTTCCAGCAGCAGCCCTGGCACCCCTGCCCTAGCCAGCCCTGCACAGAGGAGCACAGGAGCAGCCCCCCAGCAGCCACAGCCGTGGGGACTGGAATGAAAGTTTGGCTCTGTGAAACTGCCAGGAACACCAGAGAGCCCTGGCGGGCACAGAAAGGGGAAGAGGAGATAAAGGGGAGAGGGGCTGAGGCAAGGAGATGACTCCCTGCCACAAAAATGCAGACAGCTTATCTCTCAGAGCCCGGGGGGTCCCTCTGGGGGATGCTTTCCCTTCTTTTCCGGGAAGAGAAAGGAGGGGGGAGTGTCTTTTGGTGCTCTTAGTTAAAAAATACAGAGCAGACCTTCTCTCTG
This sequence comes from Peucedramus taeniatus, assembly GCA_013400575.1. Classification (NCBI taxonomy): domain Eukaryota; kingdom Metazoa; phylum Chordata; class Aves; order Passeriformes; family Fringillidae; genus Peucedramus; species Peucedramus taeniatus. Next base: position 52,677 of record WBNO01019854.1, on the reverse strand, counting down.
CTGGCCAGACCTTGGAGCACTCCTTCCACTCCCCCCTCCAGGTGCCTCCCTGCTGTCCCCCTGGAGAATATCAGGGAGGATTCCAGCCCCAGTGGGGAGAAAAGGCAAGGAAAAGGGATGGTGTGTGGGGTCTGTCAGTTCAGTCAAGCACTTGAATTCCCAACTGCAACCAAGCACATTTTTCACCCTGGCTTGATTCAGGGGTGCCCATACTCCCAGGTTTTGTTTTACAGGGTCTGATGTCTTAAAAACAGAGCCCAGCTCTGCTTCTGGGAGCTTTGGGGGAACTCTCTGTGGAAGAGTTATTTAATGTCTTTGCACATTGTTAAAAACCAAGGGAGATGCTCCCTCTGGGAGAAACAATCAAAAAAAAAAAAGCTGCTAAATACAAATAGGCTGCAAAATCCCCCCCAATGCACATCACTGGAGGCTGGGGGAGCATTTTGGAAAAGTGTCAGTAGCACCTGCCCAGGTGCTGAGGACAGAAGGGTCTGGCACTATTTAGTACCTTCATATTACAAATACAGAAATACAGATGTATTCCAGAGGGGAAGAAAATTCAGAATGCCTTCAAGGGGAAGAGAGAGCTGCACAAAGAGCTCCAGGTTGAGCTCACCCCAAATCCTGCCCCAGCAGGTACCTCCAAACACCTGCAGGTGGCCAAAGGAAAATTGTCCTTCTATTCTCCCAATCCTCTGAAGCCTTCCTGCGATGCAAATCAGAACATTCCCCTGAAATCACGTGCTGCCAACAAACAAATCTCCACGTGCAGGAGAGGAGCAGGAATTCCACACCAATTCCAAGCTGAAAGCCAAACAGCTTTAATTTGGGACACAAGGACAAAAAACGTGCATTGCCAACAAATAATTGCCCAAAGCAAAACAAGGCACTGGCCCCTCTCACACAACCCTTTCAGACAGGACAGAGGCACATCGGGAGGGTTCCAGTGCAATAATTACAATTAATCCATTCCTTAATCTCCTAATCACTCCCGGGCAAACACCATTCTCAGACATTTGTAAACCACTGGCTCATCCAGGTTGGAAAAGCCCTCCCAGACCGTGGAATCTGACCTGTGTCTGACCCCCACCACTGTGGCAGTGCCACAGCCAGGCTCTCCTACCTTCCTGGACATCCATTCCAATGTCTAATGTCCAATGTCCTCGATTTCTGTGAAGAAATCCTGCTGATGCCCAACCTGAACCTCCCTAAATGACACATTCCTTTTCAAACCATCCTAGGAAAATTTCACTGAAAAAAGAAATTGGAAAACGCCCAGGTAACACCAGTGGCTTCATCCAAAGCTCCAAGAAAAGCAGAAAAGCAACACTCCCCACATTGGGGGTGTCCCACCCTCCTGTCCAGCTCCTTGGGCTGGGTTTAAATGGTTCATGGTCCATGAGCTGCTCCAGGAACTGGATATGCAGAACCCCCAGCAAGTCCCCCTTAGTATATTCTACCTAACACACACAGAACAGATGGAAACAGGCAGGGAATGAGTTTAACCACCCCGTGGGACACAATAATTCTGTGTTACCAGCACAGTCTGAGAGCAGACAAGGGTAAGAATAGAAATTCTGGCAGTTTTTGTGACACTTCAGTTCTGCGTCTCCCGTGGCAGGTTTAGGCAAAGACCTCAAACACTCATTTTTTTCTTTGCTTTATTACCAGAGGAAAAGAAGATATTCCAGCATGGGAGCCCTGTAGCTAAAATTAAAGCCCTGCAATTTGGGTTCAGCAGAAGTTGGTACAATTCAAATCCCAGCCACAATGAGAGGTCTCCAGCATTATCAACTGTCAGCAATTGCTACTGGCCAGCACACAAACCAGCTTTGTTCTGCTCTGGAAGCCACAAATGCAAGCAGCAGTAATTGCTACCAAAGGCAAAACACACAAAAACCCCAGCAAAATAACTCTCCAAAGAGAGGAATACAAGAATGGACACACAGCTCTTGCCAATCTCCACTCACAGCCCTGAAGAACCAAGAGGAAAACCCAAGAGTGTGTACCCAGCAGAGCAGGGGGCTAGGGAGGAAAAGGGATCCCACAAAGACACTTGTTAAGGATTAGGAGCTGGATGTGTGCTTAATGGAACATCCTGTTCATTAGCGATGGAATCCCATCAGGGCTTTGAGGGAAAGCCACACGTGGAGGAGACAGAACGCCACCAGTCTCTCCTGGAACTGCCCACACTGAGCCTCAGCGAGCTCATCCCAGCCTGGATTAATCCCCTAATCAATTCGTGCTAATTGCTCACCGTATTTTCCCTTGGCGCTCCAGCGATAAAACAGCGGAGACAAAAAGGGATCTGCACAAAAGCACCTCCCTCCTCTGGTGTTCCTATACCCACTGAGCTGGGCATGTCACCGTGCTGGCAGGTGATTCTGCCAGCTCCAGGGCCAGCTCCACAGCCACCCCGGAGCAAAGGGGCAGCACGAGGCCATCCTGCTGTTAGAACTCACAGAATAAACAAAGTTTTACGAGCCACGGGAGAAATCCCAAAGCCACTGAGTTCACTGCCAGATCTGCCAGTGTGACTCTCCCAGGACACAGGGGTGGCCAGGCCAGGAAATGTGTTTCAGCAGGAACAAGGCAGGATTTGTGTTCACAGAGTCCTGGGATGGTTGGGGTCTCTGGAGATCATCCAAGGCAGGGTCACCTGGAGCAGGTGACACAGGAATTTGGGATTTTGGGATGTCCCCAGAGATGGAGAGAGCTGGGCAGCTGCTCCAGGGCTCTGCCCCCTCCACGGACAGAAGTTCTTCCTCAGGTTGAGGTGGAACTCATGTTTCCATCACTGCCAACTCCTGGCTCACAGACCCTCTGGATCACAGCCCACTGCCACCTCCTGAAAGCCTGATGGCACCACAAAATTACATTAAGTGGAAAAGTTAACTGCACTTGGCTCTCTCTGCAGGGTGTTTTTTTTTTTTTCCTTCCTGTGTTTCTGCAGATTTTAAAGTGCCTTTGGAACTGCATCTCACCTGCCCAGCCATCAGGGAAGGCTCCTGGAGAAGGAAGGAGCTGCAGATGGAGGGCTGCAGCAGGTCCTGCAGGTAGGAATGCAGAAATGCAGGCAGGGCACGAATCCAGGCTTCCAGGGAAGCTCCAAGGAGCACAGGCAGCCCAGGAGCTCGCTGGGTGGTCAGCAAGCAGGACTCCCAAGGTTTCAGACACACTTCCCGAGGTGCTGCAGCTGCTGCAGCCCAACAGAGCCCTGCTGGAACACGGAGGGAGAGGCTTTTTGTCCTTGCAGGGAAAATAAATCCCAGCACAGAGTTGAGTGGAAGGGCTGGAGGGGTCGTTCCTCCCCAAGCCATGCCAAGATTTGCCTTAGGAGAGGCAAAGTGTGATGGGCTGGGGTATGGAATAATCTGAAACAACAAAAGCTGCCTGCTGCAGCAACAATGGATGGACACGCAGGACAAGCAGGAACTGGAGCCCAGCAGGAATTGTCCTGGCTTGCTGAGAGATGAGCACTGCTTCTAAGGGAGGCTGGAAAGCCACAGGGAGGGCTGGAGCCTTGACAAACCTACCAGGTTAGAGTAAAACACAAAAATGAAACAAAAATATTAAAAAAAAAAGGGGGGAAGGCAAGGAATCAAAAAAAACCAAAAGCCAAGCAAAACTTTCCTAGTGCTGCTGGCTTTGTGCACCCTTCCTCCTGCAGATGAGGCAGGCAAGACACAGGCAGGCAGGACACTGATGTTCCTGCAGAGGAGTGCTCGTGCAGCAGGGAAACCATGGGCAAAAACTGCCTGAGCTTGCTGTAAAACGAGGTTCTACATCTCCAGGAAAGAGATGCTTGGAGCAAGAGATCAGAGATGCTTTCCAGCTGTGGTTTAACTGGAGACATTCAGCTGCTCCATAAAGGTAGCTCCCCAAGCTCTTTTTGACACAAAGGGAGAGGAAACTCCAGTGATCCGAGAGCGCTGACCGGGGCAGGGTCACACAGCAGGGAAAAAGATGATTTCTCTTTTTCCTTGAGGAGCTCGCTTTGGGGTGAACCCACAGCAGCAGCAGGACTGGGAGAGCAGGGATTTGGCTCTGGAAGGCAGAACTGCCCCGCAGCCAGGCACATAATTAGGCAAAGCAAACGAGTCGTCAATAAACCCTTGAGCGTTCAATGAGATGCTGCTAACGGGGAGGCAAATGTACCCTGTCAGAATCCCTGCCACGACAGCCACAAACCCCAAGTTATGCTTGATGTTGCTGTGATGAAGCTATTTCCAGTTGCTTTGAATCTTCCTCAGGAAAGGCAGTCTTGGAATTCAAAAAAAAAATTAAATAAATAAAAAAAAAAAAGTCACGACTGTTCTGAGCTGAGCTGCACACACTTAATCAGTCCAGGTGTTTAAATTATTTATCCACGAGGAGGAGAACTCTACTAATCTTAGGCACAGTGCTTATGAAGGGGAAAAACAGACACAAAGGCATGCCAAACGCTGTGCTGCAGCAGAGAATCCTCTCACACACAAGCTAACTGTGGCCAGAGGTGTCCCAGGCGTTTGGCACTGCAGCCCGGGCTGCAAAACTCAGAACACGCAGATTTGCTGCCACCAGAAGAAAGGTTTCCCGACTGGGAGGTGAAATCATTGTTTTCAGCCAGCACAAAGTTGGTACTTTGCCTAGCTGGAAAGGGCAGAACTTTAAACTGGGGTTTTTCAGTGTTTGGGGAAGAACACAGCACTTCAGGAATTGCTGTGCCCCCGGTGAGTATTCCAGAGCAGCAACACACAAAACAGCCTTGCCTTGCCTTTCCTCTCCTCTCCGAGCCTTTCCTCTCCTCTCCTCTCTGCTCTCAGCCTTTCCTCTCCTCTCCCCTCTGCTCTGAGCCTTTCCTCTCCCCTCTGCTCTGCTCTGAGCCTTTCCTCTCCCCTCTGCTCTGAGCCTTTCCTCTCCCCTCTGCTCTGAGCCTTTCCTCTCCTCTCCCCTTTGCTCTGAGCCTTTCCTTTCCTCTCCTCTCTGCTCTGAGCCTTTCCTCTCCTCTCCTCTCTGAGCCTTTCCTCTCCTCTCCCCTTTGCTCTGAGCCTTTCCTTTCCTCTCCCCTTTGCTCTGAGCCTTTCCTCTCTCCTCTGCTCTGAGCCTTTCCTCTCCTCTCTGCTCTCAGCCTTTCCTCTCCTCTCCTCTCTGCTCTGAGCCTTTCCTCTCCTCTCCTCTCTGCTCTGAGCCTTTCCTCTCCTCTCCTTTCTGCTCTGAGCCTTTCCTCTCCTCTCTGCTCTCAGCCTTTCCTCTCCTCTCCTCTCTGCTCTGAGCCTTTCCTCTCCTCTCCTCTCTGCTCTCAGCCTTTCCTCTCCTCTCCTTTCTGCTCTGAGCCTTTCCTCTCCTCTCCCTCACCTGCCAAAGCTGCAGGGACACTTCCCAGCTGGAAGGCACAGGGCACAGCCCACTGCAGCCTTGTTCCAAACTAAATTCCCTCATCACAAAGCTTGGGCTGAGCACAGACAAGGAAAAGCCTTCACCTTTCCTCAAAGTGACTCGGGGAGAAGTCCAAGGTATTGCAGCTCCCTTCCAGCTGCTGTTTCAATCATTTTGTTCCTCTAATCTGGGCAGCACACCAAAGATCACAAGGTTTGGGGTTTAAGTTTCATTTCAAAAACATCTTGCAGGAGCAGAATCACTCCCCCAGTTTATTAAGCTAAGCCCATAGGCTGCATCAATGGGACATGACATACTGGGTAAGTATGTGAAGAGGAAAACACTGAGCTGGAAGGCTACAAAAAAAAAAAAAAACAACACAACAAAACAGAGAGGAAGACCCCTGAGACACTCACTTTGTAATTCCTTTTGACACAAGCCAACACCTCAAAGTCTCCTGGCTGAGTTTCCCCAAGAAACCTACCAAGCACTTTACAGCATCAAACCAGCAGAAGCAGGCAGCAGGTCCATTTCCAGGGAATGCTGTGTTTGTTACTGACACAACACTTGGCTGAACAAGGTGAAACCAACGAGGAAGCGACACCCACTGCCTGGAAAGCAGCACTAACTGAGCTGCACTGGGAAAGTGACTTCTTGTTACAGCCAAGGGCCTTGAAAATACTGCCCAGATAAGGCTGGGGGACACTGCAAGAGGGACACCAGGAGCTTCACAGGGAGCAGTAGCCCAAGGAGAGGGCAGAGAGAAGGAAATAAAAAAAATAACAACAGACCAGCCTTTGGCACCATGACCTGCCCATCTGCCCCCAGATACCGAGCCCCACTCCTTATTCCATCCTCATCTGATGGTTGTTTCAGGCTGACATCAGCCCTTTTACACTGTTTTCCCAGACTAATTTTTGTCATTAGTTCTGGAAAGAGACAAGATCACAGAGCCACAGAATCTCCTGAGCTGGAAAAACCCACAAGGATCATCCTGGCCCTGCACAGACACCCCAACAATCCCACCCTGGAGCAGTGTCCAAACTCTCCTGGAGCTCTGTGGGGCTGTGCCCGTTCCCTGGGGAGCCTGGGCAGTGCCAGCACCCTCTACCACCCAACACAAACCTCCCTGGCACAGCTCCAGCCCTTCCCTGTCCCTGTCCCAGGGAGCAGAGATTGGAGCTGTCCCTCTGGAGGAAGCTGCAGACCCCAGTGAGGCTCCCCTGAGTCTCCTCTGCTCACGCTGAACATTCCAAGTGCCCTCAGCTGCTCCTTGTGTGGCCCCTCCACCATCCTCCTGCTCCTCCAACAGCTTGAGACCTTTTTTATGCTGTTCTGTCCAAAATTACCCCCACTCAACAGAACACATGTCATTCCTTTTCGTCTTTTTTTGTGGATTATTTGGGGTTTTTTAATTAAAGTGCCTTTTGCTCCAACTCTAAGCATAATTACTTTGAGGGCTGGCACTTCCCATGCCAGTTTTCATGGCAGAGGTACACACCTGAAGAAGATCTGCTCAGTGGTTCAAGGCTTTGAAACACGTTCTCAGATAAGCACAGCTGTGTTTTTACCAGTAGCTGAGATTAGAGACTTTAAGAAAGGAAAATTTGATATAACGTTTCATGCTTTAGTTAACAGTCTTCCAAGACACAAAGCTGCTCCAGTTGCTCTGGAAACTGTAACTTGGACACAACCGTGCAGATCCATCAGCCCCCTGGCTATAAATGAAACCACTTGAGCAACACTGCACATTTGTATGACAAACATTTATTAAAGCAAGCATTGCAGCCCCATCCTCCTATAGCAAGGGCACATCCCGTGGTGCTCCTCAACAGCTCTGATTTCCTCTGAGCTCTAAGGGACACGAGGAGAGCCAGGGGGCTCTCCACGGAAATAACAACCCCCCAGGTAAGGGAGAAAGGGGAAATATGGGTGGGTTTTGAGGGTTCAGAGCGGGGCTGTGCTTGCTTGTGTCAGTAACACACCCCAGGCACGGCTGGAAGCACCAAAAGGAGGGCTTGGAAGACAAAGGGACACGGTGGCCGGGCTGGGATCTGGTGCACACGCTCCTGGGCCAGGAGAAGGCTGGGAATTCATCATTCCTGTTCCCAGGAAGCTGGGAATGGGAAGGGGAAAGCAGGAGGGGGATGCTCAAACACGGAGCAGAGCGAGGGGTGCTCCTGGAGGAGGACTGGACACGGCACCACAGCAGATGCCAGCCACATGGGCTTCCTAAAAACAGGGGGAAATATTCCATACACAAACCACGGCCTGAGTGCTGGTTGCTGTGGAAACCATAACTTTGAATTCGGTGGCTAGAACCCAGCGCTGCTATTTATACCGTGCTCCTCACTACAGCAGGAGAACTTCGCCTGGAAAGCAGAGCTCTGCTACTCACAAACATGGCTCTCCCCCTTGTTACACACACTGACCCCCCAAACCAGGCAGCACAAGGGTTTCCCAGTGTTCCTCACCACTGCTGGGCTACACAGCACCATCATGGGCAAAAAAAAACCTCACCAGTGCCTTTCCTCTTCCAGGCAAGAGCAGGTGACTCCCCCAGACACGGGGCAGGATCATTCTGCTTAGGTCAAGAGCACCCAAAAAGGCCGTTTCTAACAGCAGTTTATCTTGTCTCCCTCAAGGCAAATTCCAGCCAGCATCACCTGAGATTGTGCAGGGCCAGAGCCCAAAGTCAGTTACCATCAGAGACGATGAGCATTTGTGTGAGGACTCCAGAACGTTGCCTTGAAAATCCCAGAAAGCATAACTGGGTCATTAATGCACGAATAACAACAGCAGCAGGAAGGCTGCAGAATAAACCATTCTGGGGAGAATCGCTGTCACAACACGCATTTCCAAGCTGCTCTGCTGCGGGAGAAGGAAATGGCTTTTTCCTCCGTGGGAATCGTGATTTTGGGGCAGCGAGTGCTCCCAAAGTGGGAACGGGAGCGATCTCCCTGCAGCCACAGCTGAGGTGAGCCAACTGCGCTACATTCCTTTCCCACCTCCACCATTCCAGGGCCTGGAAGGGAAGAAACAGCCCCATTCATTCCCCAGCCACTCCCCAGTCCTGTTTTCCCCCAAGCAGGACGAAGGTGCACAGTCAATGACTCTCACAGGGTGACCATCCCCTTCCAAGACCCTTCCAGGACCTGGGCACCTCTCAGCCCCCCAAACAGGCAGAGAAGACGAAATCTGGGAGAGAACCACACTCGCCAAGGTCACTCACACCTCCAGAATCCCACGGGACTGTCCCATCCCTGCGGCTCCCTGGGAAGCAGCAAGGACAGCAGGCTCCAAGCAATCCAACAGCAACAAGGGTTTTCCAGGGCAAGGGCAGCCAGGGACTGCACAGGGACACGAGGCAAGCTCCAGGAGCTGCCAGGAAGTTGCTCTCTGTGGGACTGGGCCCTTCCAGCACAGGTGAAGGAAGCCTCGTCTGCCCTTGCTCAATAATTTACATCACAGCGCCGAGGTGTCATTGAAAACGACAGGAGCGTTTCAATAATACAGGAAGNCACAGCGCCGAGGTGTCATTGAAAACAACAGATTGAAAACGACAGGAGCGTTTCAGTAATACAGGAATGGGGGAAGATGCTCTAATCACAGGCACCCAACTCATCACTCCACAGACCCCAGCCTCCCCTCATTTATTCCATTGGTTTTACAATCAGAATTTCAAAATAATTAACAGCTCCCGAGTGCCACCTACTCCGTAGCCCTGGTCAGTTCCCGCTGGCCCTGGTCAGTTTCTACTAGCCCTGGTCAGTTTCTACTAGCCCTGGTCAGGTCCCGCCGGCCCTGGTCAGTTTCCACTAGCCCTGGTCAATTTCTACTAGCCCTGGTCAATTTCCACTAGCCCAACCCTCGGGATGCCCCGAGCAAGGGGGAACGAAGGGAGCACTGATGAGGAACAACATGTCAGTTTCTCCCAGCGCCAGTTTCTCCGTGCATCCCCGGGGAGCATCCCGCAACTGCCGCCGGGCAGCGCTTCCCGTGGCTGCCAGCATCCCTCGGGGGCCGCAGCTCCGGGCCGC
>WBNO01019854.1:1481-28459 GCA_013400575.1 Peucedramus taeniatus | reverse complement strand
GCGCCCAGCAGCCCCGTGGACGGAGTCTGCAGCCCCACCACGGGCGCGGGCGGCGGCGGGGCCACGCCCTGGGTGCCTGCAAGGAACACACAAGGGACAGTCAGAGCCGGGAGCGAGGGGACACGGAGCGTTTCCTGAATTTCAAACCCCATCTGCAGTTATCCTGGGAAAGGAACACTCTGGAACCTGCAGCGGAGCTTCCTGAGCTCTCCACGCACTGCCCGGGCAGCTGGGGTGGTGAACACCCTGTTCTGCTGGCAGCAATCAACCCCTGATCCCAGAGGCTTCCTTGGAGAGAGCCTTTGCCCTTGTGCAGTCAGGGCTTCCCCTCAGCCCCAGCTCAGCCTCCTCCCTGGTGTTGTGTTTCCAGGTGAAGATACCTCACCCCCTCCAGTCGGATTCAAACATTTCCCTCTGCCATGAACAGCAGCTGAACATCCCACAACTGCACAGCACCAGCAAGAAGCAGGGAGGAGGCTGGAATACAGCTGGAGCACAGCTCTCTTTGCCATTCCAAGGAAAAGGGACATAACAAAGATTCATTTCAGTAGAATAAACCTTGCAATGTGAACTAAAAGGAAATGCAACAGGTCCTGACTTTTTTTTATAATGGTGTTTCATCCTTTATAGCGCATATCCAGTACCAACTACTTTCCAGTTTTATTCCTACACTCTTCATAGGAGGAAAAAACCTCCCTTTCCAAATGTACTGTCATATAAATCTCAGGCCAAAGCTCCCAGAGACCAACACAATGAGGCAGAAGGAAGAAGGAATTCTGAGCTCCAGCTCCATCCCAGGGTGGGTGCCTCCTCAGTCTGAACCAGGAACACTGTCTGGTGTTCCCAGAGCCCTCACACTGCTCCCATCTGCTCCTGCTCACCAGCACCTCCTGCCCTAGACACACAGCCCCTGCCTGGGTAAAACCAGGGTGAAATACTGTGGGAATTCATGCTGGAATTTGGTGCCAGCAGGGAAAACTGCACTTGGGTGCAGTGTCACAAGCAGCCACATGAGCAGCTCCCCTTCAGCTGCCGTGGTGCTCATCCCTCCCTTCTCTGCCTTTGGCACCTGTCCCCAGACAGAGCTGAGCCTTCTGTGCTGCCCTCTCACCACACCATTGACTTCTAGGGACATCTCTGACAGAAACCTTTTCACCTGAGTGCTCTTTAAATTCCTACTGGGAGGAAGCTGTATTTTGCCAGTGAGAAAACTCGTGTGACATCTTCCACTCCATGAAATCCTCTCCCCTTCCCCTCCAAGCAGTCAGACACAGCTCCCACCCTTGGACAGAAATGGTCCAGTACCAACAGCATTTTTTTCCTGCATTTTTCCCTTTCTCTAAAATGCAGAGCCTTCTCCCCTCCTGGTCAATAACCAGGTCTGTAATCACCCAGTTTAAACTCCTCCTGTGACAGAACTAGGGATCTGACAAGACAGACTCATAGCTAATGATGTCTCACAGGAATTCTGAGGTTTGGGGACATTCTTGTTGGTAAAAACATCTTTTAATCTTCCTCAGAAGAGTAAAACAAGGCAGAATAGAATAACTGAGAACTAAAGAGCTGAAGTTAAGCCTGTGCTTCTGCTTAGAAGCAGCAGAGCAGATGTGGGTTAAAAGAGCATGAACATGAGGTGAGGGAGGGAAGTTTCACGTTTAATAAGTACAAGTCATTTCATTTCTCAACCTTATTTCTACACAAACTGCAGCACTGAAGCAACATAATTGTACCTGGAACTCCTTCATTCTGAACTGCATCAGCTGGAGAGTGTACACTTTTTATTCTAAATTTATTTTAAATATCAACCCCCTTCAGTTCTGAGGCTAAAGCAACTGTAGAACTATTGGAGTTTCCTCACTCTCCTGACAAATCAGGCACCAACTAAAAACCTAAAGAGTTGTCCAGAAACACATCCCAGTTTACTCAAAATGCTCAGGGAAATTCATGATACAGACACACACACCGTGTCTGGGGCAAGTTAAAATCCTCTGTTGGTTTAGGAAGTACCTGACATTCAAGTGGTTTCTTGAACTGGGTATGAACTCCCTGAGCTCCAAGAGAAACCCTGAGGTGATTTCCTGACCCAGCTTGTCCTACTGGAACCAGTTCCCTCACATCTGACACCTGCTCCTCTGTCCCAATGTGCAAAACCACACCTTGCCTTCACAACAGATTTTATTGGTTTCAGAGGAGAAACCAAGGTGTCCCAAGTTTCCTCACCTGACTCCTGCAACACAGCCCAAAGTGCTCAGGCTGGCCTGAAGGACCTTCTGTCCAGAGAGGGCACAGGAGCCATCCCTACTGCTTTGATAAATTAGGTATGAAGCCAGATTTCCATGTCACTGTGATCCAGATCTGATCATCTCCCCCCAGCTGCACATTCCCTTGGGATAACTCCCATGTCACCAGTGCTGACACACCTGATTTATTCTTACACAAACTCTGCCACTAAGTGGTTCCAGTAACTCACAACCCCTTAAATCACATCCCAGCACGTGGAGCTTTGTGGTTTCTGTCTGTCCCAGCACACAAACCTCATGGAAACACATGGAACAAGCCAAAAGCTCACAGATCCACCACAACAGCAGCAGGGTTTCACTCCACTTTGACACTGCTGTTCTCCAACATTCTGCATGCTCTCCAGTGGGGAATGTGGCATCCTACAGCTAGAACAATAAATACTGCCAGGGAATCCTTGAGAGAGGGACCATGGTGTCAGTCTGGTGGGTTTTTGCTGGAGTTTGCTACAGAATCTTTCAGAGCCTCATATATTCCAAAAGCAGGGAATATGAAGTGCAGGTTATGTTGTCCAAGACAGTGAAACTCCAAAACTCTGTGCTACCTTTACAGTAAGTGTCAATCAGCAGGAAGGTGTGAATTTCTGAAATTCCTAACATAATTCCCTCACTCCACGGTGTCACCACAGAGTTTGTTAAGCTTTTCTCTCTTTTGAAAGAGTCTTCTGTCAAGTTTTCAACATGAAGGATCCATAAATCATTAGTCATGGGTGGAAAATTCAGCCCTCACATCCAATAGAGCAGTGAGCTCTCAGGGAGACAAATCACTGATTTTCTTCAGTGCTCACTGAAAATTCTGGGCAGAAACCCACTAACACAAAATTAGCTTTTTCATTCATTTCTTAGGCTCTCATGTAGAGGTCTAAAATCCCATAAATGCAGTAATCTCACTAAAATTTGCAGGTAACAATTCTCTTGAGTAAATTCTTGACACTGGCCCATCCAAGACCATCATAAAATAAGCATTTAGCAGAGTTCTCTAACAGTTCACACTCCCTTTCAAAACCTGGCCAAGTTTGTATCATATTAGGAAAAGTAATTTATGCAACATAATCCCATTACCCTGGGTTTGCTAGTCAAAAAACATTTGGTAATATTTCAATAATATATTCTTACAAAGGTTTCAAAACCTGTCCTACTGCAGGGCTGCATAAAAGCTTTTGGTTTTCTGTTCTATTAAAACAATTTATTTCATAGATAACAAGAATGTACCCCATCCTCAGAGATTTCAGAAATACACTAAAAATAGTTTCCCTGCACATTAATTTTATGTCTCTAATAGTTGAGTCTAAAACCTTGTTCCTATGTCATACAGATGTGTACGTTCATTTTCTAGACTGTATAAACCTTCACTTGTTAAAAGTGGATAGCATTTGAATTTGTAATTTACACATCATGGCTTTGTTTCTTCAGAAAACAGATCTTCAATAGTAAAATATATTGACTGTTTCTTTTGTGCAAAATGAAGCCTCTAAAATTGATTTCAAAGCCATCAGTAGGACAGAAATTTCATCAATTTGAGAAGAATGTGCTTCCCTTTCCCCTGGACTGTAAGTCAGCCAAATCAAAATGGTACTTAAAATGCAGGGAACAATGAAGTGCAGAACTTACCCAAGAGGGAACTTACCAAGGAGTGGAACAGCCTGGGTGACGGGAGCAGGGACATTGGTAGGTGCTACAGGAGGTGGAACAGTGCCATAGATTTTGGAAGTGTCAGTACTTTCAGCATTCCCTCTGCCTCCAGAAACTACTGTTGGGATGGGATTTCCTACAGATGACTCCTTTGTAGTGTCCTCATTCCCACCAGTTGCTGTAGCTGAGGAACAAGGCAAGGACACATTGAACACCAGCCAGCAATTCCTGCAGGATCCCTGCCTTCCCCAGGGCCCAACACTTACAGTTTGGGATGTTCACTGCCGGAGTGTGCGGGACAGAGACCGGAGGAGTTATGGGAGGCGGTGGCCCGGGAGGAAGGAATCCTACAGAAAGCACAGCAGAGCCCTGAGTGTCCCCCTGGCACACCCCCCCGTGCAGCTGTGGGCCCAGCAGGGCCCGGGCTGGCACACCCCACAAACCTGGAGGTAAATGCAGAGGGTTGAAGCCGGGCCGGAGGAACGGAGGCGGCGGCGGCGGAGGCACCCCGGGGGCAAATCCAGGAGGGGGGATTCCTAAAGGTGCTGTGAAAGCAGGGGGCTGGAGTGCACCAACCACGGGAGGCCCTGATGGATGGGGAGGAACCTAGGAAAAAGGAAGGGGAAAGATGGGTTACCCCAAGAGTGCCCCAATGATCCTCTGTCCTGCTGGGGATCTCTCTCTTTGTCCAGCTCCACCAGGACATCTCAGAGACCTCAAACTCCTCTGCAACAAAGGGGCACTTGCACAAAAGGTGCAGGAGCACTCCAGGAACTCCCATCACTGAAAATACCAACACCAGTCCTGTCTGCCTTTGTAAGTGGGGAAGGATTTCCCTCTGTGCTACATGGGTACTAATGCATGTCCAGTAACTCATGTCCACATATCCCTCACACTGCGCATGGGATTCATTTGCACCCAGCATGATGGATTTCCAGACAGGATCCACTGGAATGCTCACAGCTTCAGAGCAATTAAAAATCTCTGCTTGTCTCTTTCTCACTACCTGACGTTGCACATTAGAGTGACTGGTGTCTCCTTTTCCTTAATTTCTGATTTATATGAAGCTCTGAATTTAAATTAGCTCTGATTTAAGGGATTCTACTATCTTAACACTGACAAGAAACTACTGATATGAAAGTACTGGAGTAACTGCCAATAAGAAAAGCTTTTAGAGGAACATTAATAAATAAAACAAATAACAAAAAAAAAAAAGCCAATCACAAAACCTGAAGATGCAATTCAGCCCTTCTGTAACAAAGATTCTACTGCAGTAATTTCTCTGTGACTGAGAGAACAGAGTTACCATTCATGGCATTCCCTCCCTCCCTGAATTATTATTTAAAGTGAGTTTTTGTTTCTGTGAACAGCTCTCACCTGTGGAGGAGGTACTGTTATTGGTGCAGGCATGGGAACAGGAATTGGGACAGGTAAAGCTTTGGGAATAGGTGACACTGGTTCATTGTGTGCAGCCTCTGCACCTCCATTCTGAGCCACTTCATTTTCAGACTTCTTGGGAATTCCCTTCCACTCTGTCCAAAACAAAATCCCAACAGACACAGATCAGACAAGCAGTGCCATGTGAAACATGTTTAGTCATGTTAACAAAAATGACCTAATTGAAAATACTCAGGTAATAAGGAGCACAGAGCTAAGGAGCATTTATACTGTTTCTGACAATAAAAATTCCTAATCCATTTAAACACAGCAAACACTGAAACAGCAAATAAACTTGTCCCTTCCAGTAGTCATTTAACAATCCTTTGCACTGACAGTGTTTATACACACCCAGGATTCTGTTACATGATCTGTGACAAAAACTGTAAGGCTTTTTGGGACAAGATTTCAACAGGTTCATTCAATTGCTCTCAGGCAAGAAGGCAGCAGCTTTGCCACTAATTTGAGAACTCATTTCTAAAAATCCCAACATCTTCAAGTCTCAAACAAGGAAAAGGAGAATATAACTATAATGAACTGCAGCAAAATAAGAGAAAAGTCAAATATAGCTTTAAACCTAATTTATGGAAGAAATAGCCCCTATTGTCTGTCAGAACTTCCTGGGAAAAGCCAGCTAAGCACAAAGAGGGATCAGTGAGGGGGCACTTTGGGAAAGAGAAAAGCACTGAGAGGACTGGAACACAATGACATTATGTTCATGATCCAGTACATTTTTGTTTAAAACACACAACTGATTTGTGTGTGTTCAGCATGAAGAGATGCTACAATTAGAGCACAGATACAATAATCACCAGCTAATTGGGCAAACTGGACAGGATGGCCAGACCCTGAAATAAAGGTTCAGTAACAAAACATGCAGTAACACTGTACCTGGACTAAGGGTTTCATTGTCCAGCATTCCTCCTTCACAGAAACTTTCAAGATCTTCAGGTTTGACTTTGTCCCATGGTATGTAAGTCACACCCAGTTCTACATCCCAATACTGCTTGTAGTCTGGCTTTATTCCTTTATTCAGAGCCCAGGCAATCTTGGTGGGGGAGGGAAATACAAATGGTCAGCAAAATGTTTCCATTTTAATGGATTTAATATTTCATTCTCACAAAACAGCATCAGAGGGTAAATAGCAAAACAGCATTTGAGGGTAAATAGTTCCTATTTCTTGGCTTGACTCTTGCACACTATTTGTAAAAATGTATAAAGCCAGCTTCTTACGATGATCCCCAGCCACTAAGATTAATTCCATTTCCCTTTGCAGGACAGTGTCACACTAATTTGACATTCTGCAGAAGGAAGAACTTCACTAATTAATGCATATTTCCTTATTTATTAGTACTCTTTGTAGGATTATCATATGTAATGAAACTCTGTTAGGAGACAAATAACTGGCAACAGGAAACACACAGTGCCAGTCCCCTGTAATGAGCAAAAGGACACCCTTTCTGTTGATTAAACAGGTAATTATTTGCAATCTTTCAAGGAAACTGATACCAGGTTCCACTAATCCCAGTACAGACCAGGAACAATAATTCTCCAAAACCAGTTCCCTGATGTATTTTTTCAGAATTTTACAGAATAACATCTCCAGAACACGTATGAGTCTGAAATACCCCAAAGCCCAGCACAGATGAGACAGGATGACAATAATGACAGCAGCTTTGGAAAGCCTGGTGTTTCCAAGCAGTACCTTGATGGATTTCTGGTTGACTTTGAAGTTGCCTCGGCTCAGTTTCTGGAGGGCTCTGTTGGCATCTTGTCTGTGCACCATGACAATGTAGGCACATCCTCTGGGCGGTATCATCTGCGTGGGGTTGGAGGGAAAAAGCTCAATTTGCAGGTAACAAACAGTGAACAACACACAAATGCTCAGTTACAGCAAGCTGGGACATCAGGGGGTGTTCTAAAAGGGGCTTTGGAAGTATGGAAGGAAATGTTAGTTTAAGAGGCTATGAAAGCCAGTATCTTCTGGAAATTCACACTTCTAGTGAACTGAAACTTCCACAACTTCTGAAAACTTCCAAAACTCTAAAATACAGCTGGCTTTTGCATATTTAATCCTTTCAAATGGCTAAACAATGGTGTTCATGTAAATTCTAACATCTGGCAATTAGTTACTTTGTTGGAATGCACAACAGTAGCCCCCTTCACTCTGCCAGCTGCACCTCCACATTCAGTTCTAGCTACAGATATTGCATAATTTTTATTTGCAATGAATTTGAGGAAAAAAACCCTATGCTCTTACAAAATTTGGGAATAGGAAGAAAATTAGTCACTTATTTTTGTTCGTTCGAATGAATGAAATTTTTGAAGTTACTGAAACAGCTATAATTCATACATAAAATATCCTTAAATACAGCAAAATAAAACAATAGTTCTCTGTGTTTATGTCTAAAATGACAGAAGAGCAACAAGAACACCAGCTGTGACTCCACACTTCTACAATCAAATAAAATGAAGCAGCCAAGGAACTCAGAAGCACGGGATGTAATTCTGCAGCCATCATCCTGCAGAGAAAGCAGGAGTTTTATGAAAATGGGATAATCTTCTGTATTAACCCACGAGCATTTTTATAATGCATGAAACCAAAGCAGCTCCCTACTTGTTTGTGTACAAGTCAGCCACATGATCTGAGTGCACCCACTGAAAAAACAACACGTAGGAAATGAGAGGCCAGCTCTCTGGAATGTATCAGAAACAAATGCCTCAGAGCAGCCTGGAGAGGTGTTCTGCACCCAAGCATATCCAGCAGCTTACACTGCTCCCCTTCTACTTACATTGATGGACTCAATGGGGCCAAACTCCTCCAAGAGACTTCCCACATCCTGCTGGGTTGTCCTTTTGTCCAGCTGTCCTACCCAGAGTGTGGTACTGCAAACTACAACCAAGAGTTAGCACAGGTGGTCAGAGCTCCTTACAGCACAGATAACCAACACTTATCCCATGGTGAATCCAGGGTAATAACCAGGAAAGGAGATCAAGGTATCCCCCAGGCTGCAGATTACTGCAGCAACACTGAATACTCATCCAGGTTTTCCACCTGAGAGATACAGAACTGCAAACTTTGACAGCCAATGTGAGAGAACCTGGGAAAGGTGCTGGCAGCAGCACATCTCACAGCACTGCCAGGGAGCTTCCACTGAGCAGCCACCAGGGCTCTGCAGGCCTTTACACCCCTGGGTTACCCCATCACTCACCTGGTCTTGGCTCTTAAAACACCTCAGGTTTTTGTCTCTCTTATATAAGTAAGAATGTTGTTATTTTACTGGTTGACCCCGGAGAAGATTCCACACTCCCAAAGAATATTCAGAAGACAACTACTGTGTTTGGTCTATAAATGCTGGCAAAGCCAGGATTATATCAGAAATCCAAACATCAGCCTGTGGGTTTTCCAGGTTAAATCTCCCCTTCAGGTTGGAGAGACAAGACTGAATACTTAGAAAAATTGTAATAATTTACAATTAACTCAAACTCTTTTTGTTCCATCTGCTTTACCTTATATGTCTCGAAGGAAGGAAAAGAAAAACATGGGGTTTCAGCTTTTCCTTTTCTCATTTTACAGCCAAAATATTTCTAGCTTGGAGATGCTCCAGAAACGCTAAACCGTCTAGTATGAGTAAAGAAGAACAGGGAAGTGCGGTGACATTCCCACCAGGAATCACAAGGCAGTTAATTTCTTTTCTGCTTGCATGAGCCACGGAAACCACAAGCAGCAGCATTAAACCCAAGGAACGCAAAACCCGTGAAAGCACCGCCTGGAAAACGGCATTACAGGGACGTGCAGAGTGACCCAGAGAGAACAGACTCACCGCTGACAGTCTCTGCCTTGATCTGGGGCAGCCCCTTGGAGCGGCGCTCCTTCTCCCGCTCGCGCTCGCGCCGCTCCTGGGAGCGGGACTTGGGCGAGCGCCGGCGCCGGTCCCGGGAGCGCGAGCGGGAGCGGCGGTGCCGAGAGCGGCGCGAGCGCGAGCCCGACCGCGAGCGTCTCCTCTTGGGGGACCTGTGGGAACCAGAGCCACGGTGGTCAGAGCCTGCCACCCCGACAGTGACACGCAGCCTCAGTTACAAAATGCCTTCCCATTTCACATCATGTACTCATTTCGTCCTGGAGCTGACCACCAAAACTGCGTCCACTTCAACACAAGGGAAGTTACGCCTGTGTCAATGAGGCAAATGTTTACTGCTTTTACCAATGGCTGAAAATGATTATAAATAAATTCTGCTACTGAAATTGTGCTTTACATCATGTTCAAGTTCTAAACCACTCCAGGAGTGGAAGACCTTGTAAGCCTTCAGAGAAATTGTGTGGAGCTTGGAGAACAAGGTGACTGGCAATTAAATGGAGAGTGAAGCCAGATCTGCTCGGTCAGCTGGGCTCAGTGACACACAAAGTCAGAGACTACAAATGTTTTCATAAGAAAAGTGGTTTTAGAGCACAGGCAAATTAAACTATCACATTCTGCCTCCCTAAAATTTACTCTGGACTGAAAGGCATAGAAGCTGCTCTCTCCCAGTGAGAGAGAACTGCACAGGTACCATATTTTCCCCAGAAGGGAGATGACTTTAGA
This sequence comes from Peucedramus taeniatus, assembly GCA_013400575.1. NCBI lineage: Eukaryota > Metazoa > Chordata > Aves > Passeriformes > Fringillidae > Peucedramus > Peucedramus taeniatus. The sequence goes on along the minus strand of WBNO01019854.1, from coordinate 18,510 downwards.
GGATCATATATCTTAGAGTTGCTTAATCTGCTTTTTATTCCTGCACTAAAAGAACTTTCACTCATTTACCTTGATGCAGATCTAGATCTTGATTTCCTACTGTCAGAAACATGCCGTTTTCCCTCCTGGATGGGTGGCTGTTCCACTTCCATATCCTAAAACATGAAGTTGAGAGGAGTTATGGGTGAGTAGGACAAGCATTTTATGTCTTTTTATGCTCAGATTAAATTAACAGCACTGAAAATATATTGAATATTTATGAATATATATTATATATATATATTATTTATATACATATAAAATATATATGAATATTATATTGAATATTTTTTATGTGTGTGAAATTAAAGAGTAATGTGACTCAAAAGCTTCGCTCTGTGGTCACTAGCAGGGAGAGGGTCCAATATTGCATATACTTAACACAGACATTGAAAAGGCACCACAGAAATAATTTACATAATTCCTATTTTCAATTTGCAAATTATTGGTTTTCCACGTTTCACCCCATTTCAGCAACACCTGCATCTCCACAGAATATGATTTTACTCCACAAGATCAGTCAGTGGATCCTGCTCCATCATCAAAATCCCAGGCAAAGTGAGATCTGCTGCAACTTTTCTCCAAGATGTTATGAGAAACTACTTTAAGCCTGAAGTATGCTGGAGACAGGAAAGAGGTCAAGTTCTGGAGCTCTCCAACTGTCTCCCAGCAGAGCAGAGACAACTGGATGTCAAGGACAAGGATGTCTCTCCTCATAGCCAGCTGTGTCCTGGTCATCCTGCCATTTCTGCTCCAGGACAATCCACACACATTTGAAAGACATGTATCAGAGCATTTGAGTCGGTCTGTTCAGTGCAAGGGCTGCTCACCTGCTGGTGGGGTTTCTGCAGGTGTGGCTCAGCCTGGACTGGGAAGGGAGACTGGAAAGTTGGCTGCACTGGCGCTGCTGGAGGCATCACTGGCTGAGCCATGGGAGGGAACTGGGGGGTAGGCAGGAGACCAAAGCCTGGCATTTGCCCATTTGGAGGAAGCGGCACCTTGAGAGAAGAAAAGACACAGAATTCCAGCTAGGAGAAAGAATTACACTTGCTTTCCCAGCAGGCTCAAGCAAAGTTTTATGTCTGCTCGAAAGCCACAACAAAAGATGGGGGAAAGATGAAGCAGGCCAAGCATTTGGGTGTAGAAGTAACAATCTTGTCCTTCAAAGGATCCTAGGACAGACACAAAAAATACGGGAAGATGGAGGGCTAAGCCACGTTCACTCTTCACCAGCAGAAAAATCACTTCCTTCCTGCTGCACCAAAGAAAACAGCAAAGGATGGAAAACACAGCAGGGGGACAGGGGAAAAGCCTGGGGTTACCTGGTGTCGCATCGGATCCTGCTGCATTCCCATCATCCGCTGCTGAAAAGGATCCATATTTGGGAGCTGAGGAAATACTGGCTGTTGCATGCCTTCTCCTGGAAACCCACTAAAACCAGGAATATTTTGGTGAGACAAGTCAGTAGATGCACAGATTTGTCTTTATTTCACAGATTTCTATGCACATTTACGCATTCTTGCTGTTATTTTAGATAGAACAATTATCTTTACTATGATCCCGTTTCCAACAAAAAAAGAAAAGGAAGAAAGAGTGGCTTCCTGATCTTTTCTCCACCCTAAGAATAGTCCTTTCACATTTAAAGAAATGCTACACAAAGGTTAGAGCCTCTCTCTCCCCTGTACTTATAAGAGCTTGCTGAAGATCTCAGCCTACAGAAACATTTCAGGAAGGTTTTCTGCCTTAGGCTCATTCTCTTCCTTTGCAGTTCCTCTTTTGGGAACAAAAGAAGCAATGCTTTTCTCCTCAAGGAAAAGAAACTGGTTGTACTTCTGCTGTAAGAAAACACTTTGGTTTGGGAGAAATAGGGCAGAGTAGAAGGGGGTGGGTATCACATGAAGATTATTACAGTGATGCCCATCACTTCTTGATTCAACACACAGAATGGACAGTGCTCAGGGAATTCTGAAGGTCTGTGCAGGTAACAGAACCTGCTTGCAGGATGCAGCCTGCGCAAGAAACTCAGCAGGATTTCAGGGGGATAAAGGAATTTGATGGTGATGGGAAATGGAACTTTGCAGTGTCTGAAGACAATTCTGAGAAGACTCTGGACAGATCAGTGTTTTATAGAGAGAATTACTGAGCTTGCATGCCCCAGACACCCTCAGGGACACCCTGCAGAGCTGAGAGGCACTGAAGGACAGAGGCGTTGAAGCACTACCAACAGAACATAGACATGCCCACAAGCCTCCAGCTGGGCAGACACAAGCAGTGCCTATGACCTACCTCATCTTTCTGTACTCCAGAGCTCCACCTGCATTCTAAGGCAAGTACTATCCATATTCTTTCAAGTGAGCTACTACTCATGGACATAGAGTGCTCGAGGTGAGAGACACAGTCAGAAAGCTGATGACAGAGTTAGTGGCTCTGGTTTTGAGAGCAGGGTTTAGATGCAGATACAGAGAGTAAGACACGGGGCCACGTACTGAAGCAGGGAAAAAAGAAATATGGACTAACCCCGGCATTGAGCACCATCCAGCCTGTGCACTGAATGAGAGAGAGGTCCTGTGGAAAAAACTGGGATGTGGTCATGTCATTCCAGACTTTATCATAATGCACAGCAAAAGGGAAACAGGAGCCTGAGCTCGCTTGTGTGGGGACGGAATGTTTGCCAACAGGAAACTGTAAAGCAAATTTTCATTTCTTGAACACTATAAATTATCACAACATTTGGAACAGCAGCTTTTCCCCAGCCAGTAAAGCAATCCAGCTGATCCAGTGATCCCCTGACACCCTCAGCTGTACTGTAAAAACATGGAACTCATCTTGTAACCAAAACTGAGCTTTTCTCTACAGAACACAGTCCTCCACTGATGAGCAACCAGATCACCAAAGTAATGAGACACAAAAATCACCCCACCAAAAACTCTTAACAGTGTTTTAAATGTGGACTGTAGCAATTAAACACTGAACTAACTTGGAATTTTAATCTACTTTCTAACCTAAAAATGTTGAGGATAAAGATTTTTTAGTTTTACTATGACACAGAACTTACAAAGCTGGCTGAGACACTGAAGGGGAAGGAGCCGAATCTTCTTTCTTTGAATCTTCCACTGCTTCTGGTTCATCATCGTAGTCAAACCGATCTAGCAGCTTCTGAAAGAAACCACATCAGGACAACTATTTTTTCTGTATCTTACCCGGCTGGCAGCCAAAATACCTTTATTATCACATTCTCACAAGCAATGTAAGCTCTGAAACAAAAGACAAGGTTAAAATTGGGGAAAAATATAAATCTATATTCCAATACGAAATAAAAACTGTCCAAACCCAGTTTTCTTCATCTTCAGAAAATGCAAACCAAGACTTACTTTGTCAAATGATGTTTTCTGCTCAGGTGCTGTGAAAGCAGCTTTCTGCTCTGGGGGCTGTGCTGCTGTGGTTTTCAGCTGAGCAGTAATAGCTTGAACCTGAGCCATCACAGTGTTGTCTATGACCGGTGACTGGGGCTTCTGAGGCTGCTGGAAGGTCTGCAGGATTTGCTGGAGCTACAGAAACGTGAGACAGCATGAAGTGAATGTCCTCATATAAACACCAAGTATTGAAAGAGTTGTAGGATATAAATTTTATGTCAATACAGACTGTGGCAGGGGACGGACACAGCAACAACCTGACTGAACTGTGGAGCATTTACAGCAAGACCACGAGTCCCTTTTTAAAGGAAGTCCCTTTTAAAGTAGATCCCAACATTGCAGTGTTCAGGCCCTTCAACACAGCAAACATTTAAGTGGACTGAACAATAAAATTCCTCATTTTCTTTGAGATATTCCACCTGTTCCAGAAACCCTGTTACTGCATCAGTTCATAACTAATTATTTACAAACGTAAAACTGACTATCATCAACTATCACAATTACTGGATGGAAGAATTTAAATACTCTTTCCCACTGAAGACCTTTGGGAAGCTCTTTTGCTTCAAACCCAGGCTATCAATCCCACCATTTCCCCCCCATTTCAGAGAGAAGCTGAAAGGGATCAGTGAGCAGGTTACCTGTTGTCCTTGTGTTGTCTGGAACAGCTGGGCTACAGCTGCAAAGGCATCGGAGCTGGGCAGCTGTGGCACGGCGGGCACCGAGTTCGCGGTCACTTGCGGGGGCTCCGAGGGAACCTTGGCTGGAGGGGGCGGCGAGCCTGGGGGTTTCCAGGAACACAGGGAGGGCTGTGTGACTCCACAACGTCCCTCTTGCTCCCCACAACAAGTGCCTGCTGCCTTCAACCCCCTATTTATCCCAAAAGGGCCTATTTATACCACCCCAGATGCGTTTTCCGGTCATTCTGCCATGAACTGCTCCGCTCACTGCTCACACCTGCACCTGGGATGCACTGAGACAGAAAAGCTGGTCCCACATGGAATTTTAGCTCCCAGCTCCGTGTTTGTAGCTGTGCAGGTTTAGAAAAACTCTCATTCAAACAGCATTAGGCAGTGAGCTTCAATACCCTGAACATGGTGGCTCTGTTTCCACAGACCTGGGCTCATCCTTTTGGTTCACTGGAAGAGCAGCTGAGTTTCCCTCAGAATTTTCCACCAGTAACTGAACCTTTGCAGAGAAGTCTGGCAATAATTAAAGGTTTTTAAGGATTACTTCAGAGGCAGTTTTCTTTGATAAAGTTTGTTCACATGTCCCTTTTGCACGTGCACATGCCACACCTGCAGCTGACGGATAAATCCTCCCACCAGGAAAATGATATTTACTCATTTTTCCAGGAAAATATTCCCATATCCACTAAGCTTTGCTGAAACTGAGATCACAATTGAAGACATGCTATTAGTGTTCCCTTTCTCTTTGCCTTATATTACAACACTTTTTTCAATAAACATCTTGCCAGTACCAAGTAAATGAGCAATAATCTCATCAATTCCTACACACTGTGAATAACTATTATTCACCAGATCTGTTTTAATGGACATAATAAAGCTGTACAAGGAGTGAGTTAAAAAAAACTCCACAGGCAGAAATATTTAGTTTGAAACACTAAGCAAACATGTTTGCCTTGCAATAGCAACTCCTTTAAAGCCCTTCCTCTGTTTGCACTTCAAATAACTCCAGTGTTGACAGGCAGCAAGCACAGGCAAATGTGTTTAATAATACTTTCCCAGAAGTGAAATGCAACATAAAAACAAAGCAAAAAGCTATTTGTTGTTTTTAAATATAAAGTAACTTGCCAATTATTTCCTGAATACCTTCAGAAGGATATTTGCTTGCTCAAGGGAGAAAATTTGCATTTCTCTCTGTCTTTATGGGCAAAACAGATGCTACTTCACATAATGCATTAATATATTTATTATTATTATTTTTCATTAGCCTATTTATTGCAGGGTCAAATTATCCCCTCTGTTGCATCTGAATAACCTCAGTGAAGAGCTCTGCAGAAGGCAGCTAACCTGTTCACCACTACTGAGGAGAGAGAGAGCTGGCCAGGCAGGGCCCCTCACCTGTCCCAAAATTCAACTGTACAGCCACCACTCTGCCCCCAGGCTCAGATGCCAAGGCATTCCCTGGCCCTGCCAGGTTTAGAAAACCTTTAATGGGATACACTTCCCTGAACACAGCTGGAGATGATTTCACTGTTTTGCTGTCTCTCACCACACCTCACTCTCTCCGCCCCATTTTCCCAGTCCTACTCCACGAGCACAGTAAATAAGGAGGTTACCACAGCTCAGTGTGAAACACGGAGTGCAGAGCCAAAAAGCTGCTCTCTGGAGAAAGAAGGAACTGTGGAATGCATATTCCCTGCAACCTCACTCCCAGCTTTGCTGTGGCACTAAATAGGTCAGTGCAGGCACTGTGGGCAGGCTGGCACTGCTGTGCTCTGCAGGTCCGTGCTTCTCAGCCAGCAGCCCGTGCAAAATCCCAGGCACAAATGTTCTCTTTGAGAACCTGCATGTGAAACACCAGCCCAGGACTTTGAGGGCTGCACACTCAGATACTGACAGCTGCTGCTTTCAGCTACTAAACTGACTGAAAGGAAGATGAAGCTCTTTAAGATCTAAGATGCCACTTACTTACCTGGATTCTGGCATTAAAAAATGACATCAGAATTATAAAATTGAGAAATCACATTCAAATATTTCAAAGCAAAAGAAAAGACAGTATCTGTGTAAGAGGGCACACTGAAGTCACCTGTATATATATGTACACATGCATATATACATGATAAACATTTAATATATTTCCCAAGTCAGTATTCACATGCTGATAACTTCTGAAGTACAGTATCAGCACTCATTTAAAATGAGTTTGGCTGTTCATTGTGACAAAGCTGACTTTATTGCTATGTCACTGCTGTAACTAAGAGCAGCCCCTTTGTGCTGAAAGCAAACAAGCTGTTGCCATTTGTCCTTTGAGAGCAGAAGTTAAAAAGTCATTCCTACCTTCATTGTTAGTAGCATTCTCTGCCATGGGTGCAGTGGCACTGGTTCCTGCTGCCATATCCAAGAGAGGCTGAATTATTTCAATCTTAAATACTCCATTCTTCTGCCAGAGGTTCAGGACACGAACTATTTTACTCTGTTGAAACAAAAGGAAGCACCAATGCTGAATCCAGCTTTCTTAAGTCACCATTTTATCTTCTGTATGCAGAGAAGGTTTGAACTGCACGTGACATAATCACGCCAACTTAACAAACCCTGTGTCGTGACAGAGGACAGCAACATCTTTGAACTGGCAAAGATAAAAACTGCCAACTTATTTGACTGTCAAAGCAATCTGTGACATTTCCCTAAAACTCTTCTGGCCAGTCAGAAACCCAGGTGTGATGTACAATCCAGGACATCATTTCAGCCCTACGTCTACACAGGGATGAAGCAACCAACGCACGTGACCAGAAAGAGAAAAGGAAGATGAGCTGGAAAGCCTTCATGAAGAGAGGGGCAGTTAGACCAGAAAATGCTACCACAACACTCTGAAGTCAGATTGAGGGTTCCTTGCTTGGTATGATCCCTAACCCAACCAATTCTATGTTGAGACCAGAAACTGCAGCTCCATCATTACCCAAAAGATGAGGAAAGTGAGTGGGAAACATCCTCACTGATCACTGCAGAAGGATTAATTTAGAATCTCTGATTGTCAGCTGTTATTTTAAGCTTTTCTGGGTCTTTTTTTTTTTTTGACATGAAGAACAATGCAGCTTCCAGAAACAAACTGGAAATTGGCCTTTCCTTCTTCAGCACAGCATTCAAACAAAAAATGTCTCAGTAGCTGTGCTGCTTCAGCTGGAACATGCAAGCAGGTAGAAGGCAGAGCACACGTTGTATTGCTGTCCTTTCTGCAGACTTAGTCATTCACTTACACACATGTAAGCTTTAAGTACTTTTAGTTCAAATGAATTGTTTCTGTTCCTTCACTGTGACTCAGTTATATACACCCATGTAAATCCACCTCTAGCTAAGCGATTAAAGAATTTTACAAAATGTTTGCTAAAGTAACATCAATTACAGAGAAACCTGAAATGCCTATTTTTAAGTAACATTTTGGTCTGAAAAACAGGTAACTTTAAAACAGCAACATTTTTTTGCTTTGGGTGTTCTATCTCTCCAGAGACCTTCAAAATTATACAAAGGCCAAAAAAATGGGCAAAAGCAATACTCTCACTTTCAGTCACAAATTAATTTTAAAGAAAGGCTGTTTAAAAAACAAAAAAGGTAGCATTATCCTCTTCAGATATCCCCCCAGAGTTGTTGTGTATCTGCAGATCAGGGTATTTTTTTTGTTTAGAAACTAAACCTTTATTAAAGCAAGTGTGTTTTAAATAATAATATTCCCTATTTCAGGTAGTTCCATGAAGGAGATGGACAGTCTCATTCACTCAGATGAACAAAATGGTAATGCAGAAACAGAAAGGAGAAGGGACTGCTCTGTTTTACAGGCTATCAACCCAAATATCACATTCAATGCCTGAAGGTCTAAATGTTCCACATTAGAAAACTACAGAGCATCAAAGCCTTTCAAAAGCTTATTTAGAGAGTTAGGGAGGAAGCCAGGTAGAAGAGGAGTATTTCACTCTTACAAAGAGAAAGGGAGCAGGTGATTTTCTGGAAACCAACTGGCAGCTTCTAAAACACACTGTTCTTGGGAGTCTCAAAACTGTTCTGACAGAGGTCACAAAAACCATCTTCTCTGGACCATCAGGAATTCAAACCACTTTCTGAGCCTCTGTTCTACTAAAAAGCTCAGCAGAAATAAGAAAAATGAGGCCTTAGACCAGCCCTGACAGTGGAGAGCACCAACAAAACTCAAGTATGGGATTGGAAAAGACAGAAGAAAACAACATGATGATTTTCTTAGAAAACATTTCTGAGCAGAACAGTCTCTGCCTACAAAACCAAAGCTTCTCCTGCAATGCTTTCTTGTTGTGGCAGACAGTGCCTTCCAAAGGAAGTTCTGAAGGAGCCTCAAGAAGAACTTTTGGCAAACTAACATGCACTGCTGAAGTGTCTGCATAGGCAAAACAAAACTGAAGAGGTCAGGCAAAATACATTTTAACTTGAATTTGCTTTGATAACCTTCAGCAGCAGTCACTACCAGGGTCAGAGAGAACCTCCAAATCACCGCCACAGGAGTGCAAGCACTAAGGCAGCACCATCAATGCACAGCAACACCTGAAGGGCTCATCCTACCTTGTCTTCAGATGGACACAGGTACAAATACTGGAATGTGGCAGTAATATTCTTAGAGAATCTTGGCCCAAAGACATCCTTGTCTGTTCCAAACTGGTGCCGGGACTGCCGGACGATGGAGTCGATGACGTACAAGCCCGGGACTTTGTACTCCGGCTTGCACTGCAAACAGCACAAACATCTGTGTCAGGCAGGGGCTCCACAGCCCCCTAGAGCTCCCTGCAAACCTGCTCTGGGGCTCACACACTGCTCTGCAGCCCAGCCCCTGCTCCTTCCTGCCCAGGCAAGCATGGACACTGCATCCTCTGCAAACACCTATTGTCTTAGAGACAATTCATTTCAAGTTCAGCACCTCCAGGCTCCTCCCCAGCTGCTGGGTAGGGAAGGTGGGAAATCTCACAATTTACTGCTTTCCTCCCCTCCTTAATGTATTATGGAAAGCTACCATGTGGAACTTACACAGACAAAGCGATACCTAACAAACCAGAATTTCCTCCCTCAATCCCTGAGTAACAGAAGCCTTTCTGGTTATTTACTAACATTATTAGCAATAGGTCGCAAAATATATCAATACATTTCTTTTTTTTTTTTTAACTTTTTACCTTTTTGATAAACTTCTCCACAATCTGGACAACATGCTTGTAGAGCTGGAAAATAAATACATCCATTCATTTATCATCTCTTCAGCAGTGGCAAATTCTTTTAGAAGCATTTTAACTCTTTGTGCTTACTACCATTTTGGAAAGGCTACAGAACATTGCAAACACACTCCAAAAAGCAGAATGTTCCCAAACTGAGAAAAATATTCCATGGGGGAAACCCAAAGTCAGAAGTGTGTCAGTGTGCACACAAGGCACAGAGCTTGCCAAGTATTAGTGAAAGCTTTCTGGATTTACTTTCTCTGCAATCCACACTGCTTTCACATGTTAAGGTGCAGTTGCATCCTGCAATATTTAGTTTTATTACAGTAAAATCACAACACTCTGGTGGGTGTAGCATGAAAAAGCAGCGACTCAGAAAAATCAAGCTGGCATTTTGCTCCTAGTCCAAAACCAAGGGATGATATTCACCACCCACTTGTTTCTAGACAACAGCCTTAACAGCAACTAGAATAAACCGTCCCCAAAGCTGAGATTGGGAAATCCTGAGTATTTACTTACAAGTGAAATAATAAAACATTGCTGCTGTTACAGTTTATCTTTGTTTTGTTGTACGTTACCTTAATAGCTTTAATGGCAGCTTTTGTGATGAGAATCATCTTTGCTCGGGAAATAGGAGGCTTCATCTCCATCAGTGAGAAGAGCTAAACAGAGAAAACAAACACTAAAAATGCATTCTGAAGTTCAGCAATTAAGCACAAACAACACTTCAGGTGGGTGATTTGATTACTGCCATCCCACACTGTGCGTGGCCAAGCTGGCTGGCCCTGGGAAAAGTGGCTGCTTCACAAACCCAATGAAAGCAGCATTTACCAGGTTACTGCTAAAAAGAATTGCTTCAACTGCTCTGCAGACCTGGCTGCCTTACCCTCCAAATGGCTCCCAGGGGAAAAGTTCACTCCTCAGGGAGAACGTTTGCAGAAGTTATAGATATTATATGAAGTTTTTAGAGGTTTATATGAAGTATATAGAAGTTATGTGTCATCTTTATAGGTGACACTGGCCCTAACTGAAAATAAGCATTAGCTCCATGTTTCAGAAACTGAGGGAAACCAGAACTGCACACAGAGATGGACACAGAAAGCTGAGCATATACACATAACTGTTTTTACCTTGAAATAGTCCTCACAAATCACAGAAAAAAATTGGTTTGTGTTACATAATTTCATTTTTGTCTTCATCATAAAGAAAAAATTGAGCCCTTGAATGCAAGTAAAAAATGTCATCAATTATTTGCCACACAGCAAAGCAAGAGAATCAAAGTGTCTTCATTTGTCAGTGTAATGGAAAGTAAGATGTCATTTAAAACTTTGTCTCTTATGTTATTAATTAAAGTTCCAAGATACTGGTGAAGTGACCAACTTACACAGATTTATATCCACTGTCTCAGCTAAGGGAAAAAACATCAATGAAGGAGATAAAAAAATTGGCCACATACTCAGAGACAAGGGAGGTGCTAACAGGGCTTTGAGCTGTACAAAAGGAAGCCTTACACCTAGAAAACACCAAGAGTAGGAAATTTACTTTCTTATTTTGTATTTACTTCCTTAGCTTGATTCCTATTCCAGGAGATAGGGAAGAAGAAAAACTGTCCTTCCAGACAGTGGTGACCACATGCTTTTTCCAACACCAACACAAGACCCTGACTTTTCATTATTCATCCCCACAAATGCAAGTTCTTGTGCCAGAACGTTGGGGTTTTAAAGCCATTTCAGCTGTAAGAGATACTTAACTAACATTGCTGCTTGCTGAGACATCACAGTATGGACAAATAAAAACTGCCAGATAAAACACAGAAGGAGAGAGGGGTCTGTGAGCTGATGTGGGCTTTTTAATTCTTGTTTTCAATTTCGACTTAAGTGCTTTAGAATTAAGTGCAGAAACTCTTGATGAACAAAGTCAGTGGCATTATTAAAACTCAGGAAAATCTGTTTTAAAAGGTAATGAAAGGGGGAAAAAATCCAAACCCCTACACCCACAAACAAACCATCAGAAAGCTCAAAAACTGAGATGGGTGAGGAAGAAAAAGAGCCAGCATTATGACAGGCACTCCATATCCCCTCCTTTACCCAGGAAGAAGCAACTGGTTCCTCCAGGAAAGGATCCAGTCCCACAGAAAAAGAACAAAGGAGCTGGTGTGGAAGCACTGCTTTGGTGTTTGTATTTCAGGAACACAAGGAGAGACCCCAAGGAAATTGGGAGAGCTCAAAGCAGGGGCCAAGGTGGCAAGAAACGAGTGCAGCAAAATAATAAAAAGGAGTGTCTTAAAAGTATCCCAAGCAGGACATTGCAACTGGGGGAAACAGAAAAAAATAAAAATCCAAGGACACAAACTTCCAGGGAGAACAAAGGAAGATATTTATGAGTGTGCATATCTATCTATCTATCCATCCATCCATCCATCCTGCTCTTTTCACACACCCCCCTCCCCATCTCTTGGAATTTTACCTCAGAATTTTGCTCCTTTTTTAAAATTGCTAAGCTCTTAGAACACCAAATAAGTACTTATAGTCAATTTCTATGTCATTCTCAGTATGTTACATGTGTCAACACCATGTTTTAGAGATGGCTACAGCTAAAACTTAGCTCCCTTCCTAGTTCCTCATGGCTTCTCCCTGTTGGAAGGAGGAGCTGCTCAGAAGACACCCTGGTACTTCCATTTGCATTCGTTCAATTAGACCTGGATCTTCTTTCACACACATTTCCCAAACCAATATACAAAACAGTCACCCAACCACTATTTTTAGAGGGCTGTTTCACAACAACACATCCAGTTTGTCAAAGGACACCATGATCAGCTCAAGGAACAAGTTGGACACGAAAACTTACACTCTCCTTACAAAAAAAAACCAAAACAAAAAAGCATGTAACAAAGGCAAAGAAAATTTACAGCTTGAGAGGTTTCCAAAGTCCTGCCTCACAACAGGAACCTGTGCCTGGAATGCTGTGACCTGCTAGAAATGACTTTCTGCTTTGACTGTCCCTAAGTGCATGTTTACAGGATGTTGATACAAAAGAAGTAGAGGTGCTCAAGGGTAATAAAGTCAAGCCACAACACAAAATATGGATTTAGGAGTATTTCTGGGTGCTGCTCCCAGCAGGACGGAAGTACACGATAAAGTATCTAGAAAAGACAGAAAATTCACCTGTTCAGTTTCAGGCTAAAAATGCTATTAAACCACAGCAGGACAGCAAAAGGGACACCAAGCACAGAGTGACTGTCCCCAAATGCAAAATAAGTGTGAAATCCAGGAGCTCCTCATGGGGCAGAGTGAACAGAGGCCTTCCAGCTCCCACTGTGCCCCTGCTCCAGCCCAGGAGTCCTGTGAGGTGCAGAGGGGCAGGAGGCACAGGGAACTTCTCAGTCTTTTGAGCAGCAAATTAGTAATTTCATTCTATAATTAATGCCCTTTGATGGTTTAGTTTACATGGAAACCTGAGAACCAGGGGGTTTTGAAGGGGAGATGTGCTACTTTAAAATGTACCCAGCCTGATGTATGATCTTAAGTCTATCTGTTTTAAGTGTGAGGGATCACAATAAAAGTACCTTTTAGGACTTGAACTGACTCCCTTGGCTTTGCCCTCTTGATCAAGTGTCTGTGCCATAAAAAGGTGTCTTTATTTACAAATAAAGAGCTGTGAGCCCGTTTTATACACTCACTAAGCAAACCCCAGAGCACAGCAGCTGCACAGAGAGGAGCACGAGCTCCTGAACCAGACTGTGGTTAGTGATTAGTGGATATCAAGCACCCAGGTCAGTGTCAGGACACCTCATTCAACCTCCCCTTCTCCAATTTCCAGAGCAGCCTAACAGCTCTCAACCATTCCAACACGCCTTAGGTGTCCAACAACCCTTCCCAAAGCAGGCTCCACATTCACTAGCTGTCTTTTGGAATGCAGTTTATTCATGCATTTAGAAAGCACCCGACCCAGCCAACCACCAGTGACTTAGAGACATAACTGCAGTTTCTTGTTCCTGTACAGAAACAAAGGGATCGTGGAGGACACGACCAACAAGCACAGATATTGCACTATTTTATTAGCAAAACACCTATATTGTTAATGCATGGCCAGATCTCTAAAAGGAATTCTGTCAGCTCTATACATTTTCCTCTCCTCTATAAAAGCCACTGCTTCCTTTCCTCTTCAGGTCCCCGTTCTTCCTTAAGGGAAGGAGATGGATCTGTTGCTAAGCTGTATCTCAGAGGATCAATGCAAGTTTTAAATGCTTGACCACCAGCTGTGAAGCACAACAAGTATTAGGTGCTGCTGATGGCAAGAGAACACCGTAACATCCAGAGCTGTCAGACTGCATTCTTTGGAAAATAAAGTGAGATTTGATTTTGACCAGATATGACCCCCCAGGCAATGAAGCTCAACAGCACTTCATCAACTAAGCTACTTCTGTGGCCTAGAAAGACCATTCACAACTCCTGAACCACTGGGGAGAAACATCTTCACAAAAGATACTCATATGAAAATGACATCATGCAAGTGCACAGAATGGAGTTTTGTTTTCTACTCATGTGCTCTGGAAATGCAGCTTTTGGGAGCAGTGCAGGGCTCCTTTGTCCAGCACATCTCCTGGAAAGCTGCTTGTCTCACTCCTTCTTACCAGGAATCCCCACCAGAATGCCACAGCTTCCAGTGTTCCTGGAAACAAGCTCAGGGCACAGGCAAGAGACTCCAGCCAGACGCTGGCAGTTGTGTCCTTCGCTTTTCCGTGCACAGGGAGCCTCAGTGGGGATCCTGAGCTGCAGTAACTGCTGGAGAACCACTGGGAAGGATATCCTGCCAACCTCTATTTATAGCTCCTCAGGATGGAGGGGAAGGTTGTCACAGAACGGGCAAAAGCAAGTCCTGCCATTGGCAGAAGAGAGCCACGCTGGATCCAAACTTCAACTGCCCAAAGGATGGGCAAACAGCAAAGAGGGAATGTGCAGCTCCAGATTTAAACCAACAGCCCCCAGCACCTCTCATCTGTTTGTCTCCAGGCACATTTAGGTGGGGTATCAATTGTTTCAGGGGTACACATTAACGACTGACACACAGGACAGAGTGAATGATGTGCATTACTCAACACAAATAGAAGATTACAAAACAGGAAAGTTGACTTTATTCTACTTCCAGCAGCAAGATTGGGAAAAAAAAAGTCTTTATTTCTAACTTTTATAACCAGTAAACTATGCCTCAAGTTTTCCAGATTCAAGAAAAAAACCGACATCCCCTAAACTAAAACATGCCAAGGATTTATATGGCAGATGTGTGGGTTCGGTGGGAGCTTTTTGTTTGTGTTTTGGGGGTGTGATTTTAATTTTTTTTTTTAAAGAAAAATGTTTGCTTATTTTCTTAAAACCATAAAAAGTTCTGTCTCATTACCCAGTTACTTTCTGTGATTTATTTATACTGTATCATTACTGTAACATAACATATACTCCTAACAGCACATGAATTTTAACTCCTGAAAGTAAACTCCTCAGAGAAAACACACTCCACTACAGTCCTGTCAAATCCCACCCATTCAGCTGGCAGCACCTGCTCAAACCACAGCTGGATGAAAAAAAAAAAGCAACCAATGCAAAACCCCTGCATGCTCCTGTAGAAACACGAGCACTTGGGAGAGGACATTTACTGGCAAAGCTGCATTCAAAATGCAGGTCCAAAGAACAGGATTGGCAATGACACCACAATAAATTACACAACTCAGGAGTTCCCACCCCCTGCCAGAGCCAAACTCACTTCTCTGCCTCCCCAAGCCCTTCTGGCCAAGAGGGGACACCAACTCCACAGCTTAGGGAACACCAAGTCCACAGTTTAGGGAACACCAGGTTTACAGCCACGCTTTAAACTTGGGCCTCCCACCATCTGAGAAACTGCCACCAACACCAAACCCTCCCAAAAACCCCAAATAATGGGACCACCCGATGGAGTAAGTGGCATCTCCTCTTTCAGGCAGAGTGGCAAAGAGCTGGCAGGTGCCACCTCCAGGGAATCCCCTCTAGCACCCAGGGCAAGTGCAGCACCAAACTGCAGTGGGAACTGCCATGGTAAAACGGCAATTCCCTGGCTACAGTGGCACTGTACAGCCAGCAAGTGCAGGAATTCTGGGCCTGTAGGGTGTTCTACATTCCTGTAGGGTATTCTGTAGCTGCCCCATCTCCACTGCTGAAGCTGTTCCCCTCCCAATAGAAGAACTAACTCTCCAGCGACCTGGGAGTGGCACCCTGAAGGCCTCACAGACGAGGCTGAGCAGCCCGTGCTATCCCCACCACGGTGGGAACACCACCCAGAGTGCTGTGTCCCTGAGAAAGGGCAGAAAGGAACAAAACCTGCCCGTAAATCTGACCCCCTCACAGCTCGTGCACAGCTCCAGGCAACACGGGCGGAAAAGGGAACAGAGCAGTCTGGGGCTGGACTTTATGCCCTGCACAGCAGCACAAGCACAGCTCCTGCGAGGGAGCAGGGCAGGAAGCACACAGCCCCTCAAGTTATTTGTGTGCTGCTTTACACACCAGCAGCTCCACAGAAGCACTCGGGCGTACCAAGGACTGCAGAACAGGGATTTTAGCGAGATCTGAGATCCACCTGAAACCCAGCTTTGCCCTTCCAGCAGCCAGGACTTCACTCAGGATTCCTCATGCACCGAAGGAAGGCATCCCACCCGTTCCTACAGGGAGAGGTACAGATCCAAACACGCCCGTTGCCAGGACACGGGTTAGTCACGGGATCCCCAGCACCACCACTGGCACCAGCAGCGGGGTTATTGTTTGACAGGCACTGGGCACTGCCTGCTCCTCTCGGGTTTGGCAGCAGCACCGCTCTGCCACGACCACTGCTCACACTGAGGCAGGTGGTTAAGAGTATTGCTGCTCCCTCTTTCCATCAACACTGAAAATAGCACACGTGTGCTCTTTTAATTTTTTTGGGAAGGTGGCTTTGCAGCCTGGTTCGGAGCTGCCCAAAACCCACAAAACACCGGCAAATACACAAACCAGTACCAGGAGCTGCATGCTATGCTCTTTGCCCTTGCCCAGTTTCGGTAGGGATGAGGGCATTCCCGGGTATGACAAACCCTGGCAGAGAGTGAGCCTCACACAGGGGAGCAGCTGCCATTTCTCCTGTTAGCGTTCAACAGGCAGGCACGGCCACCCAGCCTCCAACACCAACGGGCTGAGGCTCAGTTTTAAGTGACTTTGTGCCCACGGAGGGTCTGCAAAGCCACGCCGTCCCACGGAGGCAGAGGTACAGCTAACAGTAATTAATAATCGTACAGAAGTCACGTGCCAAAAACTTTATACAGCACAGGCCGAATTGAGTCGCTCCATATTATGCAAAAAACAACCACGGTCCGCTTTGCTTCCAACTCCTCTCGGATGACTAAAAATTAAAAAAAAAATACAAAAACAGAAGAAGACAGGGAGGGACCTTCGGTGCGGGAGGAAAGGCGAGTAAACCTTTCCAACCCGTGGGATGGATTCCCGAGTGCCAGCCCATAGAAGGATGAGCCCCCTGCCAGCTCTCCCTCCCTCAGCAGCCTCTGCCCGTGCCGCCGCCTCGCCCCGCGGCTCTCTGGCCAAGCCACTGCCGGGAAACGCCGGTCCCGGAGCGCGGCTGCCGAGCGGCACACACGGCCGGGCCGGCCGCGTGACAGCGA
>WBNO01019852.1:5007-52955 GCA_013400575.1 Peucedramus taeniatus | reverse complement strand
GAGAGGAAGCAAGTGCTTATCTGCAGGCATCAACTCAAGTTATGGGAACAGGATTCCCCATATGGGAACAGCACATCATGTGAGAACCCTGGACTTAGACTGTGTAAAATTGGTACCTCCAGAAGAAAAACTCAGGGACATCACCTCTGAAGACGAGGGTGAAGAACAACCAACAGGACACTGCAGGAATCCATGTGGTGGTATCTTTTGTTTAACCTTTCTCTCCCACTCTCTTTCTCTGCCCTCTTCTCATACCTCACATTTTCTGTTAAAAAAATCTCTACTATTGAGGATGGTCTCTTCTACACCTTAAGCTGAGCAGAGACATCTCTTATAATCAGATCATAATTCTCTCATTGCAGCTATTCCTAAGAAACTGTATCTAAAATAATGACATTACTTTTTTTTACCTGGTGATTTACACTGGGATTTCTATATTTCTGTCTAGAGCTAGGAAAACAGATGCAACATCCCTTTGGGGTTTATATATTTGGAGAAAAGAGTGTTCTAAGCTACAATGAAATATCCCTAACCATCATTGATTGCCAGCATAGGCTTGAAAAATGCATATCCAGAAGTATCATTGAAACTACTTGGAAAAGCTCACAGCAAAACCCACATTAGGGTATCATCTCTTCTCTGGAAAAACAAATGTGATCTGCTGCACTGTGTAGTTCAATACATTTTAAGGATAATGCCCCTCCAATATCAAAACAGATTACGGAAGATTGAGTCCAATCATCAAACTATTTCTTAATTAAAGCTTGATAAATGCAAATCATGAAAAATTAGTCACCAAAATAAAGTGTAAAGACACAGAGAGAAAGTGCAGGTAATCGTACCTTCCAGTGTTGTCCATAAACAAGTATGTGTTTCTTGGCAATATCTAGCTGGTTCCAGGCCAATGCCAAATCTAGCTGATCTGAAGCAGATATATTCTTACCTAGGAGGCAGCAAGGGATCTATCATTGCTCACACATTTATATTACTCCCTTACTTTGTAAAGATAAGTCAGTGAGACTGCATGCCAGATAAAAACAGGTTGTATTTTTCAGTACCTTTCAAGACTGCTGTCAGAATTGCCAAATCAATGTCTTGCTCATCTTCTGACTCAGCATCAAATATGGTTATCTGTTAGAATTGCAGAAGTATACTATTTGAGGTGAGGCAGAGAAGTCTGTAGTTATTTCTTCTTTGTATGGGCTATGGTAGATTAAATCATACACATTTCAACAGAAACAATGGCAAGGGTCCAGACACAATTTTCCTTTGCTGCACACAGAAAGTGCACCATTTTGGTTTTTAATGCAATGGCACCCCAGGAAAACTGGAATAAACCTACTGCAGGAGTCTACATGAGCTTGTTTCCTTTTGATTAGCCTTTAAACCTGAGAAAGGTAAAAATGCAACATTATTGATATTCACTCAATTCTCAACTAGAAAACAGACAAATAAAGTAAAACAAAAAATACTAAAATTCCATTTTAGTGATTATTAGTACAATTATCATTATTTGCTTATAAACTGGAAACTCCATAATATTTAAAATGCTGTGACAGATTGGCAAAGTAACTGGAAGAGGAGAAACATAAATTCCATTTTTAAAAAGGCTAAAAAGAAAGACCCGGGAAACTACAGGCCAATCAGTTTCAGTAGAATCATGGAGCAGATCCTCCTGGAAACTGTGCTAAGGCACATGGAAAATAAGATGCTGATTGATGACAGCCAGTATGGTTTATTCAAGTGCATGGCCAGCAGCTGAAGGGAGGGAGGGGATTCCAGTTACTAGCCGTGTTTCAGAGGCAAGTTCTAGCACAATTCTGTTGTGAGCAGAAGAATGGAAGGAAACCTTTCTAAATTATAAATAAGACTCTACTAGAGAAGAAAAATAGAGGAATTACTTGATCTTTCATGTGAAAACAAAGATATTTGGTCTTTCACAAAATCAGAAAGGCTCTCATTTAATTAACAATGGCTGGAATTGAAACTTTAGAAGTTAACTAAACAGGCTCTGTAGAGCTACTCAATATAGAAATTGGCACAGACACATTTGTGTTATCTTTATATTAGATATAACACCTGTGCTCATGCTAACCCACCAGAGAAAGAGCAAAAAGGGTAACAGCAAATGAAGACTTCCTAAACTCAACACATGAACCCTACTCACAGACTCTCTGTGTTTCATGCATTCCATCAAAACATGAAATAGGCGACTGGACTGTTTCTGTTCCAACCTAAATGTGTTCTGAATCATCATTAAGATCTCCTCCTTCACCTGAGGGCACAGATCCCTGGAAAATAGACATGTAATCAATGACAATTATATTTTAAATGCTTCTTACCCTCCGAAGTGACTCTTCAGAAAAGATGAAATGTAGGAAAAATTTCTTTTTTTAAACTACATCTCTGTTGACTTAATCTGTCTTTCAACACAAAGCAAAGGTATCCTGTAACATAAATTATTAATCACATACACATTTGTTCTGACATACGTATTTACTGTTGAAAATACAACTCATGAGTAAATTAACAATTTTCAAAGGATTTTCAAAGGATTCACTGGAAGTGATTTTTTCTTTCTTTCAATAAAGGAAGAAAAATAGGCATAAAATGAAATTCCTTACTATTTTTTCATTAGACTTCATATCTCTCCCATTTTTCTTCTCTTTTTTGTCTTTTTGTTAATCTTTCCATTCATATTTTCCTTTTGTGTGTTTTTTTTTGGTTTGGGTTTTTTTTTTGTTTGTTTGTTTTTTTGTTTGTTTGGTTTGGTTTTGTTTTCTTTTCTTTTAATGGGAAGGATTTTTTTAAAATGTCATAAATATAGGGGGAAAAGCAAATGAAGAAAAATATTCTCAAACAACACACTAGGGGCAAATACCATATATCCAAAAGTATCTTCATGAAAGACAATAAGTAAACAATTAGGATATAAAGTTTATTAAATAGTTCATTTTCTCAAAGGGGAGTGAACCCAGGGCACCTCTTTAAAATTCAATTTTTTATCTAAAAAACTCTTTAACTTTGAAAAACTTTTACATATAATATTATTAGCTATGCAAACATATATTTTTTGTCCAGTTTGGATGTAAAATTTTCACCATGGTAGGCTCAATAGAGCCTGCAGCTGAGACTGGACTAGGGGTGACACAAACACCTTGACAAAGATGACAAATCTAGGCTACCACTGAGTAAACCAAAACCAAAGATGAGGAAACTTAGCCTTCCTTCTACTCCAGTCTGTGGCTCCTTCAGCAGTGAACCCCAGCTCTAGTCTCAAAAGTTTTGTACAACCCAAATCCAAGCCCACATACAGAATATTGATAGCTGGGGATATGGCTGAGCTGAAACAATAGCAAATACTCGAGGGGTCATCCATGAGTGTGTCTCACCAAAGGTGAGAAATTTCATAACTCAGATTAGCTACATGCAGTTTTACCTCTTCAAAAAAAGCCATAGGAAATTTGGCAGAATAATTATCTTAGCACTAGTATGAGGCAAGGAAGAAAGAAACTCAATTCTCCCATCATAGAAGTTAAAGCTGGCAAAAGACCAGCGTGACATCATTACTAGAAGCATTAGAAATTATCTCAGCAGTTTTGAGACGGGGGTTTGCAGGTGCCTGCCAGCATGGCAGACCGAGGAGGAGGAGCATTATGCCACTACTCACCCCGTATCACCTGTGTGCTTGTGAGCAAATGCCAGGATATCTGCAGCTCTGCCAGTGCCCTCATAGACCACCACTGGCACAGCTGGGCTGGCCCTCACGTACTCCCACACCGTCAGGATCACACTGGGGCCTCCCTCCAGCACCAGCCCGACTATGGGTACACCATGGCCCATTCCTGTTTCAAAACACACCTAACCAGTTACAAACAGATCTCAGCCACACACACAAAAGTCAAAACATCTGGGAAAAAAATACTTATACGTGGTTCAACAGAGAGGAAATCATTCAATCAATTCATCCATCTGTAATTTCACTTACATCTTTTAAGACTTTCAGAAAACTTCTTCAACCAGATCAAAAAAAGATTATGAAAAACTACTGAAAAAACTATAAGCATTGGGAAGAAAAAACATCCTTCTCAGTATCCCTCTTCCCTTTATAATAGTTGTCACATGCAAGAACACTTGGAACATGTTCAACAGCCATGTATTTATCTACACACATAGAAAAGTAATCAAGTTTTTCTTCAGAGACTCTTTCAAGTGTTACATCAGCAGGGCAGGTTTTTAAAAAAAAAAAAAACAGAAAAGAATTTCAAGTACAATGCAATAGAAATGAAAGTGGAAGCCTGACTTGCAAAAGCCCAAACTAAGAAAATCTAAAATTCAAAGTAAGAAGCTCTATATGTGAACATGTTAAAAATTGGGTTGGTTTCTAAGTTTGTCAATTCTATCATGTGAGCAGATAAAAGAAGCAACATCAACATCATAATACCAATGCCTTTTTAACATACCTCAAGATTTGAATGACTAGGTAAGAGTGAACTTCCACAAATAATTTGTACAATCTAGTGCATAAAAGGAAATAATTTTCTATGTAATAAATATTTATTTAATTGTTTCTTTTCTATACTTTATTTATTCTACAAATAAACGGCGGAAGTAATGCAATCTGTCAAACATTGGGTAAAGGTTTCACTTTTGCAAGCAATCTTCATTGCTGTACTTGAAGAGGTCACAGACTTGCAATAGAGAGGAGTGATGAGGGCAAAAGTAGTTAACATGGTAAAAACGATTTGAATTCCACTGAATGTAACAATCTTTCCATCTCACAAAGTGCTGGGGAAGTATGTAGTGGTGAAATTGCAACCACATAAAACTGTGAAGTGAGCAAATGCTCAATATTTACTACATACAGTCATTTAGATGTTTCTACAACTGAGAAACCCATTTGTGAGTTCATCCAAATGCATAAAGCTGTATAAAAATTTTGTCCTTTTCATTTTCCTGAGTTTGAGAGTTCAAGACATATGCAATTAATAACATTTGACCTCAGTGAAAGCTATGGCAAATCAAGATGTACAATATGTAACATGAAATGTCAAGTACCTTCCTATCTTTTAGGATAGGTTTTTCTGTCATAAAGCAGATAGGCCACAGGGATACTCACTTGTGTGTATTTTTTGAAGTGATATGTACTTCTCCAAATTCTTCCTGAGCATCATTTCATTCCCATACTTGCCTACTGTCCCATCATCTGCCATTAGAAAATGAGAATGCATGTTGTTGAGCGTACTCAGCTTGCTGAGTGGGTTACCAAGAGTCTGGTACAGGCAAACTACCTGAGAAAACCAAAATAAAAATGTCCTCAAAGAAACCAACAAAATACCACATTTTATGCTCCCTCACTTGTATGTATCACAGTGTGGCTATTCAAAATTCTCCATCATGCTTTTTGAGCAACTCAAGCATTTGATTCTTAGCATTTGATTCTTAACAGCAACAAACCCATAATTAATACCTCAGAAAACACTTCTGATTAAGTTTGCAATCCTGAGAGTCACTGCCTGGCATTTTTTGCAACAGCTGGAACACCATGGCATAGCTTCCCTGGGTTGCATTCCCATTAAAAATACGTGAGCTAACATTTATCATGTTAGCTGTTAGGAATGATTGCAATCATGTTAGGAATGATTTTACCTTACTACTTAAGAACTTTTAGACACTTGAGTAGATTATGCCCTCACATAAAGTCATAGTTTGTGAATTAAAAAAAAGACTGTGAATAAAATAATACACATATTAATAGCTTATTTGTGTACACTGCTAACCTGACTCTTCATTCTGAATCTCAATATAGAAAAACATAATTTACAACTGCAAGAGTTGCCTACATAATTACAAAATTTTAAAAAGGAATGGCAATTTCCTGTAAGAAGAGAAGTATTTTAAAGCTATTCATTTATATACAAAAAGCAAAATGCAGTGCCTCAACATGGCACAAAATTCTGTTGCTGAGTAAAATCTAAGCCTCTACTGTAGCGAAAAAAAGATCAAACTATTGAAGTTAATCTAGAAGAAAATCAAGTATGGAAGAAAACTCTGACATCCCATGAACATGAAGGCTTTTGTTATTGAAATGCATTAAACTCACATCTTTTCCAGTGAGATCCCTCTGATTCTCAATGATACCCCATGGAGGAATCCCAATAGCACAGATCTTTCTCAGGTGTGATGAGGCGTGGCCTTTGAGTGCATCCCCCACATGCCTGGACACTCCTAAACAGATAATCAAATGATAATTTTTCTTCTATATTCAGAGACCTGCTACAGGACACCAAGAAAGGTTTCATACCACTTAATTTGTACTGTAACAAGCAAAATCAAAACATCATACCCAACTTATGTATTTGATGTACACTTGACAGCTCAGGTGTAATGTAACAGTGCTTCAAATTCAGCACATATTTCTAATTAATAATACTCTTGCATGTTGCTAATGGTGCTTTTCATATTCATAAACTTCATTAGTTACATAAATGCCCAGGACAGTTTTCCTGTAAGATCACCAGATTGAATAACAGCTAAAGAAGTAAAACTTTCAGTTCCACAGTTTACTGACCCCTCTGCGTTTTTGAGAATAGTCCAAAGGATTTTCAGTTACTAATAGGCTAATTAATGGATTATCCTGATTCAAAACTTTATCAATTATAAAACACAAGTTAAATTGAGCTTTGAAAATTGTTTTAAAAATACTAATCATAGTCCACAGAATCTAAATATTTTCATGAAGCAGATAAATTTACTGCAAATAAGTTCTGGCTATATGCAGTGTTTCTTATTGCACGCAGAATACTCTGCTCTTTAATTAAAATATGCAGAATGCCTGTCAACAGCAAACTAACATGATCCC
Source organism: Peucedramus taeniatus (assembly GCA_013400575.1). Lineage (NCBI taxonomy): Eukaryota > Metazoa > Chordata > Aves > Passeriformes > Fringillidae > Peucedramus > Peucedramus taeniatus. The sequence goes on along the minus strand of WBNO01019852.1, from coordinate 46,093 downwards.
GCTCTTCAAATTATGCACTGCTCCTTATATAAAAGTGGCTTCATTTTGTATTAACGTATCACCAATTTTCAGATAACTTCACTCTACTTGACCTAAATGTATATGCTGTTATGCAGGGAAAAAACACCAAAAGGAAAAGTGAAACAAAGAAAAATAATTACACTACCGCTGTTGATGCCTTCTGTAATTATCCATGCTCCTGTAGACTCAGCTGCCTTCACCAGCCCTTTGCTGAAAACCTGCTTGACCTTTGAGGGGAGCTTGAAATTTTGAGTGCTTCCGTGAACAGAGATCACTAGCTTTGGCAATTCCATCTGCCATTCTTTAACCATCAGGTGCAACAGCTGATCTAAATTGCTGTCATAAGAAAGTCTAATATACTGGAAAGGAAAATAATGGGGAAAATAAGCAATTTTAAATACTTCAAGAGAAGAAACTGCAACACATTACAAAGTTCTAAGCATTAATGTCCTGCAGATCTTGTGAAGGATTAAAGCTGTCATACTACCCTAACACGACAGCAGAAAAATGCATTTGAGCAACACAGACAGCATATCTCTAAACACACTGAAGCTCAGCATAAAAATATACACACATTTTAATCTGGTTTACTTTTAGATTCCCCTGTCCTCTTAAGACAATCCGTCCGATATGCACCAAATCAATTTTTGCCTTTCTTTGCCTTTCTTTTCTTATGCTGAAATTACAAAAACAAGTCAGATATATAAACACAGCACCTATTACCTTGGCATGGTAAGTGTGGTCTCCATCTTGAAAATTGATTGTACCAAATGCATCTGTTGGACTCATCTTTGTGTGTTTTTGCACAGACCATTCTTCACCATCGCTCTGTGAGCCAGCCTGATAAACAGGCCAGCTGCACTCTGTTCCTGGGTGCTCTCCAATCAGCCGTCCACAGCAGCACCTCACATTAAAAATACAAAAAATATTTTATATCAGACTCGCATACAACTTTAGGATCTACATGTGAATAGCCCAAATAACTTCCTGCAAAGAAAAATACTGCAGTTGTCTCACAGGGAATGCAATTAAAATTAACCATGCTGAAAAAAAATGCAACAATAGCAAAGTAACACTGAATTATATAACAACTATTTTTAGTTGGGTTTAGAATTTGTTCTCTACCTGAGGAACACTAATAACAATTGGGGGGGTTGGACTAGACAGTCTTCAAAAGTCTCTTCCAGTCCAAACCATGCTGTGATTCCGTGTTATTCTGTAACTGTTTGAGACACTTCCATAAGAAATTCTGAAATTCTCACCTGACCAATGCAGCTTATGTTCCAATTCAGAGGAATGTTGTAGGACATTGAGGTTTGCTGTATTACCACTGGTTATTCTAAGTACTAAAGAAAGATCTCAACAATCAGGAGGAGAATTTCAGGGTGACCTCTATATTAAACCTTGGAAGTCAGCAAAGTGCATATACCAAATACATGGATGAAGTGCAGTACTGAGGGAGATTGTCATGGTTTGGGTAGGATACTCCTCAGTTTAATGCTCGCACTGAGAGTCTCCAAACCACACACTGCTTACTCACTCACTCCTTTCCCGTCCCTTCTCCCTGCAGTGAACTGGAGAGAAGAACTGGAGACACAAAAGGTAAAGATTGCAGAATGAGATAAGAACAATTTACTGGAAACACCAATGAGATAAGAGAACAAACAGTAACAGCAACAATACTAATAACAGACGGCACAAGAAATGAACATTTCACAAAGAAACCCCTCAAGGACAGACAACACTTAACCACTCCCTCAGTCATTCTATGCCACCCTAGAAGGGATCCTTTCAGCTCGTGGTATGACTCTTTGGAATAGTCCTGTCAAGGCCAGGAGTTGGACTCAATGCTAACCGTGGATCTCTGCCAACTCGGCATGTTCTGTGATCCTCCCTGGAAAAGTGAGAATCCCTCACTCTGAGCGGTGATGTGAGGTGGTAGAGAATAACCCCTATGTCCTAGCCATGTCCCCTCCTGGATCCTCCAAAAAATAACCCTGTACTGGCTGGAATTAGGACATTTTTCACCCCTTATTCTATACCATCTATCTCATGACCAAATCATACACCTTGCAATTATATACTTACATTTTAATTTTTTTTAAATTATATATATATACACACACATATACACGCACAAGCTTAGGTATCATAGTCAATGGCCATCCCTCCAATGGCCATCCCAGATATCTGTAGAGTTCATTGAGTCCATGTTGTGGGTTCTGTCTGTCCTTGATGTCTTCCAGGGCAGGAGGGCTGGCGTGCTGTCAGGTGGTTGCAAGCTGCATCGCGAGCTCATGACCAGTGCATCTGGAGCAGTCCATACTCATTGTCCATGGTAGTTATGGCATTCAGTACCAGTGTCATTCAGCAACCAACAATACACATACAGTTCGACATTACAGACTGATCTCACTCAAAAATCAAATTCTCTTCCAGGTACACATTGTGTTTCACAGTCCCTCTGCGTTATCCACCAAGTGTACCCAGGTCATTGAACAAAAACATTCCCATGGGTGGGTTTGCCTTTGCTTGAGACAGGACTAATGCAAACTGACATGCCAAACATATTCCTCATATGTACCATGGAGACTTTATCCTTTTCTCCCCTTCTACCATTCATTAAGGTTTTGATTGGGCAGGGCAAATTCAATTGGCAGAGTCTCTGGTATTAGTCAACCAGATGACCTTTCTAAATGCAGATCCCAGTGTTTAAAGTCCTATGACCCATTGCTTTCAATGCGGTTTTAACAGTCCATTGTCCTATTCAACTTTCCCAGAGGCTGGTGCATGACAGGGAACATGATACCCACTCAATATCATGCTGTCAGGACCAGGAATCTATGGAATCAATCTGCCAGGCCTCTCCATATTTATATTTTAACCATCATCCCCTATACCACAGAGGCTTTACCCAGTTGGCCTGCTTGATCACAGTGCATGTTGCACAGTTACGGATCACTTGGGAAATAGTGTCCATGGTTAAGTCCTCCCCTCTATCACTAGCCCATCTGTATGTTGCATCTCTTCCCTGATGACCTGAGGTGTCATGGGCACAATGAGCCAGACTTATGCTGCCAGTCCAGGTCCACCCAAGACACTCTAATCTTGGCAGCCCAATCCACCTGTTCATTGTTGTGATGTTCTTCAGCAGCCCAACTCCTGGGGATGTGTGCATCTACATGATGTGCTTTTACAGCCAACTTTTCTACGTAGGCAGTGGTGTCTTTCCAGAGTTCAGCAGCCCACATAGGTTTACCTCTGCACTGCATATTTATTTTTCCACTGCTCAAGCCATACCTACACAGCATTTGCTACCATTCATGAGTCAATATATAGGTCAAGTGCTGGCCATTTCTCTTGTTCAGTGATATCTAAAGCCAGCTGGATGTCTTTCAGCTCTGTGACCTGACTTGATCCATCTTATCCCTCAATAGCTTCTGCAACTTGCCACATAGGACTCCAGTACAGCAGTTTCCCATTTTTGATGTGTCCTTCCAATATAGCAGGAAGCATCAGTGAAGAGAGTGCATCACTTTTCATTTTTTGGTAGCTGATTTTATTGTGGGACCTCCTCAGGACGTGTCACCTCCTCTTTGTCCTTTTCTGAGAAAAATCCAAAATTTTTGTCTTTGAGCCAATTCCTGGGTAATTGGGGTTTCCTGTTCAAGCTCGCTGCATCATCAGCACACTCCACTTACTCTATAAAGCATGAGTGCCATGATGCGTGGCAGGGACTTTCCCTTTGAACATCCAGCCCAGCACTGGCAGTCAGGGTGCCAGGAGGAACTGTGCTCTGGTGCCCATCACTCCTGAAGCAACTCGAATCCTTTCACAAGATGCCAGGATCACTTTTTCAGTTGGGGTGTATCAGGCCTCAGATACTTTGTATCCCTGTCCTGCTTTTGTCTTGAACAGGGTTAGTTTCCCCCTAACTGTGATGGGGCATGGCTAGGGCCCGGATGTTAGTCTTTAGCACCTCACATTATTGCTGGAGGCAGAGTTGAGGGTGTCTCTCTCTCCTGTGGGGAGAAGGGATTATTTCTGGTTGAATAAGTGTAGTGGAGGGAGCTGGTTTCAAGCCACAGACAGGTTCAGGTGGTGTCAGTCCCAAGAGGGACAGAGCAGTGAGCTGGCTCTGCTGCAGTCACAAGCTCCGCAGTGAGCATTTCTGCATGATCACTATTCTTTTTTTTTTTTCTTTTTTTTTTTTTTTTTTTTTTTTTTTTTTTTTCCCTTTTTTATTTTAAATTTTTTTTTTTTTTTTGGTACACTTTTTAAATTAACATTGCTGCTGTCACTGTTTTTTTCTTATCAAATTGCTGTTTCCAGCAAATTGTTCTTAGCTCAAACCATGAGCTTTTGCCTTTTGTGTCTCCAATTCTCAGCTTCACTCCACTGCAATGGAAAGGGGGAGGGGAAGATGGAGTAGGAGAGAGAGGCATGTGGTTTTGGAGAATCTTGGTGGGAGCACTGAACTGGGGAGTACCATTCCTCAACCAAGAACATCCCTGACTCCAGAACCCCAGGGGTCATCCTTGAGCCTCCCCAGGTACATTTTGCCAGAGACCCCATAAAGGACCATTCTCTCCACCTGAAATGTAGAGCACATTTTCCACATCTTGTCCTGTTGTGACAGACCAAGGGCTGTTGCATGATCAGCCTCCAGCTTGATTTGTTCAAAAGCTTGTTGTTCAGGATCCCACTTAAAATAATTCTTCTTCCAGGTCACTTGATTGAGAGGACTTTCAATCTGACTGTAATCCTAAACAAAGATCCTTCCAAAACCCACAATACCTATGAAAGTCTGTTTCTTTCTTGCTGGTTGGCTGGGATCACAGCTACTAATGTGTTAACCACATCCAGTGGAATTTGATGACATCCATCCTGTCATTTTACTTTTAAAAACTGAATTTCCTGGGCAGGTCCCTTGACCTTACCTTGGTTTATGGCAAAAGCAGTCTTCAGGAGAATTTTTCATCGCACTTTCACATATCCTCTCCACAGTCGTGCAACAAAAACCAGAGGTTACCTCATCATGGGTACCTGCTCTCTTGAAGGGGTCCACTTGTTCCCAATAGTAGAGACACAAGTCCATACTGATGGGGTACTGGACATTTCCTCTCTACCTTACTTGAGCCTTTTGAATCTGTCTGCAGTCTTGGGCAGTCTCGGGCAGTCTTTCCACAGCCAAGGTGCAAGTCAGTAGGGAAACAAAAAAATCATTTTCATATTGCTGGAATCCTGTAGTTACCAGAAGCACTGTTTCTTCTCTTCCTATCATGGACATCAATGCCAATGAGAAGGTGTACAAAGATCATGTGCTTCATACAAACTTCTGCCACGTGGATTATGCACACTGGACCTCATCCAGATCTACAGGGGATTGCACGTTATTTGAATCCCTAGAGATTACCTCCAGAACATGAATTCTCCAGGTACTGGATACCTTTTTTCATGGTGACCCACCTGCCTGGGTGCACTACTAGATCACCCTTGAGAGAGTACCTTTCTCTCATACTTGACAGGAGTCACCTCCAAAGGCTGAGAGCTTCTGTCCTCTTCCCAATCTCCTTGTCAATGCCCAGATCCTGGGACAGGGATCTCAGCTGCATTGCTTCATTACCATCTACTTTCATATCATGGGCCACAATACCCAAGCATCAGAGCAGCTAGGTCACCTGCTGGTAGCTGATATCTTCTCACACATCTCACAGCTCACCCAGGGATAGGGATCGGTGATTATCTCTGGCCTTCCCTCTTCCTCCTGTCATGAGGGCCCTACTTCCTCTTCAACCTACTAAGTGAACTGATTTGGTCTTGAATTTCTTCAATTGTAGGAGCAACCACTACTGGCACTGGCTGTTCCTCTGGTTCAGCTGCAGTTGAGTGGCCACAGTACTTCTTGCTTTGCTTTCCTTGTCCTTCTCCTGAGGGCACGTTCTAGTATTGAGCAGTGCTCAGTAAAGACCAGTCAGAGCCCAGCACATTGCATAATTTTGCACGTCTCTGGAATGGCCACAGCATTTTTCCATTATGTATTTTATCATTTTAATGGGGACTTGTAGTTGATCGGGGTGAACTTCCAAATCACTGGAGAAGTCTTCCAGATACTGGCCCATGTCCTTCCACATTGCATGCCACTCATGACTGTCCACCCTTGTGGCAGAACTCTCAATAACCCTCCCAGAAATCTCTTTCTTGACTCTAACCATGGTGTGGACCATATTGGGGGACCTGGCAGACTTAGCAACAAGAACATGGTTTCCTCAACATCCAGAAGAAATTCACAATTCTCCAAAGCTGTTGTAACAGGCCTGAAGGAGGAAAAGGGGATGAAAAGCTGGAAAAAATCATCCTCCCCTGTTCTCCCCATGGACTTGATACAATTATTAATGGACTCCCAAAGGTAGCACCCAAGATCAGGTTAGGAGAGCAACACTGAGCACACATCACAAATGACCTTCATTGCCCTTGATGCTATGATGCCATAAGCTGATATCACACAGTACAGCAACAAAGTGATCTTGATTCTTCCCCTTACTTAAAGAAAGAGCATTGCAAGGAGCACATATGGCAACATATACAGCGACGGGTATCACAGCCACTTGAATACACCTAGTAGCATTGTGACAAGTGGCTCCATACCTACTGCAACAAATACCGAGATCAAATTGGTTTCCAAGTGGCTCTGGCCTGATCAGTTGTTATCTCAGCCCTTCCTGCTACACATTAGGTGCTGAATAAGGCTGACATGTTTTAGGAATGATATTCCATTGTTTAGGAAGGACATTGAGACACTTGAATGCATCCAGAGGAGGGCAACAAGGCTGGTGAGGGGTTTGGAACACAAGCTCTGTGAGGAACGGCTGAGGGAGCTGGGGTTGTTTAGCCTAGAGAAAAGGATACTCAGAGGTGACCTTATCACTCTCTACAACTTCCTGAAAGGTGGTTGTGGCCAGGTGGGGGTTTGTCTCTTTCTCCAGGCAGCAACTGACAGAACTAGAGGACACAGTCTTAAGCTGCACCAAGGGAAGTTTAGGTTGGATGTAAGAAAAAAGTTTTTTACTCATAGAGTGATAAAATACTGAGATCATCTGCCTGGGGAGGTGGTGGAGTCACCATCCCTGGATATGATTAAAAAAAATTGGATGTGGCACTTGGTGCCATGGTTTAGTTAAGGTGGTGTTAGGGCATGGGTTGGACTCAGTGATCTTAAAGGTCTCTTCCAACCTAATGATTCTGTGATTCCGCAGTTTGGTGTTCCCACTGAAACATGTCAAACCATGCACCGTTCTCTCACTCCTCCTCCTCCCCCTGTCCTTTCCTCTGTTGGGGCTGGAGAGGAGTATTGGAGGCACAAAAGGTGCAAAAGATCATGGGTTGAGATAAGAACAGTTTGCTGGAAACAGCAACAAGATAAAGAAATGAACAGTAACAACAAACTGATGACAAGGAGCACAAAAAGGAAAGATTCACATGGAAAACCCCTGACAATAGACAACACTACCTTGATCCAGAAGGGACCCCTCCTCCCCAGAAGAAATTCCCTTCCCCCAGGCCTTGGCAATGACCTGATGAACCACCTCTGGGTCCTAGCCAGGCCCCTGGTTGGCTTCTGCAAGCAATTAACCCTGTCCTAGCCAGAAACAGGACAGAAAGATACCAGAAACTCAGCTAGCTTTAAGGCTTTGCATCTGGAATAATAACCCAGATTCCAAATTCAATCATTACTCTCACACAGGCTTCAACAGGCTTCAGTCTCTTCTACAGGATTAACTTCAGTATAATTTATAGTGACAGCTGACAGTCCAGCTCTCCTTTAGACATTTCAGAAGTTAATATACCCTAGGAAATGGAGATAAATTCTTCACTTTTCCTCTTTTAAGAAACCAAACATCCTTCAATAGCCCCAATGCAACTGCCTCAGGCCTCAGCTGTACTACTTGTCCATTTAGGGGCAGGTTAGATGTAAACATCTGCAAGACTCTCGAGATGTGCATTCTAAAAGAAAGAGTTTTCAGTGGAAATGAGTGAGAACTAACTGGTGACAAAAAATCAGATTTTTAAAACCAACCAACCAACCAACCAACTAAAACCAAACTCCAAAACAACCAGAAAGAATATTTTTTCAACCCAGACAAATTACATTCGGTTGATTCAATGCTCTGCAAAAGCAAACTGAAGAAGGAAGTCTCCTGCACTCTGGGACACAGGGCTCAAGGTGGAGTGGCACTATCAGGCTGAGATGATCTTTAGCACAGGAACACTTGTTTCACACATATGTCAGGCTACACCCCAGGGTGCTGAGCGAGGTGGCTGATGTCCTTGTACAGCTCTGGCTGTGAAGATCAGTGTGTCCCCCATAACTGGAGAAAGGCAAATGTCATGCATGCCTTCAAAAACAGGCTAAAGCCACCCTATGGAACAGCAGGCCAGCCTTCTGGCCATAAGTCTGAAGTAAAATCAAGGAGTGAGACCTCCTGGAGCCCACATCTGGCCACATGAAGGAGGAGAGAGTGAAAGGAAGCAGGAAGCAAGAGTTTACCAAGGGTCAAGTCATGCCTTACCCACCTCACCGCCTTCTGCAACATAATTGCGGGGATGAGAGGAGAGCACCGACCTCTATTCTAGCCAGGCTTCTGTAGCTGGGCTGTGACATTATGGGAGGGATGCCAGTCTGGCAGGTGAGGACCTGGCTGGGTGGTGGGCCAGTATCAAGAAGGGTTCCTCTAAGTCTGTACAGGGCCACTCCTGTTCATCCAGTTCACCTACCACCTGGAAAAGGGGATGGAGGGAATGTGCAGCCCTAGGGGCAGGGCAGCTCTGGGACATGATCCTGGGTGTGGGTGGGCTGAGCCAGGGCCATCCATGTGCCTGGGCAGAAATGAGGGTCAGAGGTGCTTGGTGTCATGTGAGCAGGACATGGCCCAAGAGACAGGGGACAGCAGGGTCTGTCCCCTCTGCTTGATGCTTGTCAGCTCCTGTCTTGGTACCCCCTCCCACTTCAGTCCACAACACAGAAGACACCAGGAAACTGAAAAGGCTTCAGGGGCAGAGTGACTATTCTGGTGACAGATGGTGTGGCTGGAGCCCCTGGCCTCTGAGAACAGGCTTTTGGACAGGGGATGGCTCCACTGGGATGAGAGATGGCTTCAGGGGCTCCAACACACCCAGCACTGATGGGATGGGATGCAGAAGATGTCGATAGGCTCTTCAGTGAGGCATGGCAGAAGGGTGAGAGGCAGCAGCACAGCTGAAACACAGAGTCTGAGGCTGGAAATCAGAAGAAGCCCTTTTTCCAGGAGGACGACCCAGCAGTGGAGTCAGGACCTGGGGAAAGTGGGTCACCTACATCCTTGGGGGTTTCACACAACTGAGTGAAGCATCCTCTTCTGACCCACCAGGCAGAGTATACTGGAGACCATGTCCCTGACAGCCTGAGTTACTCCGTGATCCTATGGATATGTGGATATGCATTGATACAAAGCATCTTTCCAATTACTTTGCCCTTTTTACCTCAAAAGCTCACCAGAGAAGGTGGGGATATCGTCAGTAACATAAAAGCAGGCTACAAGATAAGTCACACTTTGAGCAACACGGGAAAACCCAAAGGGTTGACACTGAAGTAAAAGTAACTGCAGGAGTCAGACTACAATATCCAGTGCCCTCACAGGCAGCAATTTAGAAGCCGTGTCTAAAACTTATGCCTTAAAGGTGAGATATATAGACAAGTTGCAAGAACATCTCAGATGAATAAGGATGCAGGAAATTGACACCTCACTTCTGAATACTCATATAGTGAGTCCATTCTAACTGCTGTCTGGGATGGTTTTGTGAGTACTGCACAGAAGAGTAGATAGAGACCCATTTCAGCTCACCAGGGGAGTATGGACAAAGCTGCTGGTAAGTTACTCAAATTTGATTAGCAACTTCTAAATGGAGTAATTCTACTTAGAATTAACAAATTAGTTGCATAACCCCTTCACAAACTGTTTCCATTCACAAACTGCTTGCAAACCTTGGAAGTTCTCTACAAAAGAAATCATTAGGAGATTTTATTTGCCTACAATATTAGGTCAAATTATTGTAGGCATCAAGTATATCCACATGATTTTTTGACTGTTGTGGAAAACTACAGAACTCAGGAGGCCCAAAACCTGTTTCATTGCTGATCTAATAAATACAATATAACCAGTCATAACAATTATATGGAAATTATTTCTCCTCATAACGAACAGAAAAATTCTCCTAGAACAAAGCTCTCTGTACACCTCGAGATACTCAAGAAGACAAGAACAATTAATATTTGGAAAATATACTAGTGAGATAAGAGCTGACTGAAATGTACGTTAGACACCCACACACATTTGGCAAACATAGACAGACCAACAAACTGGATTCATATTGAACAAAACAGCATGAAAATGCTCAGCTCAGCAAAAACTGAAAGAAACAACTACAAGATAAAAGACACACAAAGATACAGGATGTCTTGACAGAGAAAGGTGAAAGAAAAAAACAAATCCATCCAATGAAGTGCACATTTCTTGTTTCTCTTCCTCCCTCTCCTAGTGTTGTATTCATCTTTATGCAGCTAAATTGTGTTTGACTAGGAGGCTGATTTGGTGAAAGCTTATCTTTTGGTTTTCCACTTCTGTGGGTTAATTTTTGTCCTACTGATCTTCCCAGTCCAACTAACAACATGGTCATTCTTAGTGGGAAGAACCACAGAACTACCATAGTCTTGACTGAGATGAAATTAAATTAATACAGTTGAATATATTTTGATATATACTACTGTATTTTGAAGGACAATGTAACTTTAGTTGCAATATGCAGCTGAGTATCTGAAGGTTAGCAGGAAGCATTAAAACAACCCCTGCATTTCTTCTCTCAGAAACACCTGCAAAGATCTTTGAATATCTATTCTACTGCTCTAAAGCAAGATAAACACGGGACCATTCTCTTAGAAGGAACTCACACTTTCTGAACAGAATAAACAAATCAGTTGCCTTACAATGCCAGCACCATTCTGCATATCAACCCTTTACAGTGATCTGATTTCAGGAGTAGTTTATTTACTCTTGGTCAAATCTCAAGAGTCACATGACTCTTGTAAATCTCAGAAGCAAAATGAAATGTGAAGCATAATGAAAAGGCAGATAATCATGATATCACAGATTATGGGACTACTTGACACCAGCTTGCTAGTCACCAGCTGTTGTCTCAGTCATCAGATGCCGTTAACACAAAACAAATGAAAGTTGAATTTTCTGTTCAAATAACTCATAAGGTATTATCATAAATATACAGTACCAAAATGCATTTGGTAATACCATCTGAATGACAAATATTGTATTGAAAACTACTATTTAATACAGGTCACAAAACACAATTTCCCTGAAGATAACACAAGTTAAAAGCACCAAAGGAATGAAATTTTTGTTGTTTGCCTTCCCAAAAGCAGGGACTCAGAATCCTCACTGCAGAGAAGATGAAAAATCTTCAAAAAACCTATTATTGGGGATATTTCTTTTACCCTTTTTCTTCTCCCTTCATTTTCTTTTTCTTTCCATAATTCTCACTGTTCTGTATTGCTACAGACTCACTCTCCTTCATGTAATCTGGGATATAGCTGGAATTGACTCTTATTTAAAGACACATTTCTGCCTTTCATTCCTCAGGAGGAGATTAAAACAAAATCATGCACACAAGGTATTTGGGTAGAATTTTCTACCACAAATAAATCCAAGGTTATCACACCATTTCTTCTACTATTACTTATACTAAGCACTCTCCAGCACATCCCTAGAAATGCTGCTCTGACCATAAAACAAGAAGGATATTTCTCGTCATTGCTTCCTTGACTAGGATTGCCTATTACTAGGTCACTATAAAAATAGTACATATATATTTATGCACTCTTACCTGATTAAATTCTGGCACACCTGGCATCCTGCAGGACATCTGTGATGAAAGGTGGATAACTAATATGTGCTTGTGTAAAATAAGACAGCTTTAACATGATTCTTAGAGTGTCAGTTCAACAGTGAAAGAATTTTCATCAACAACAAAACAGGCTGTCATCTCCACCACTAACCCCTGGAAAATATACTGGATAACTTTAGTGATTTGTTTGGCATTTCACAACTCAGACTGTATGTCAGATCTGCATTTCATAGACGAGTTATCTATCTTATGTATGCTACACTATCCATGTGTTCAAAACCATATGATCAAAATTCCAAGTTTACATTCTCAGAACATGATCTCTTCAAATTTATCTAGACCACACCATCCACTAATGTGTAATTCAAAAGGCCAAGTTATGTTTGCTTCTTCAGGTCCTAAAGCACAGGTTGAGGGTTTGAGCTCTTCCTTACTCTTTTCATACTCTACACCAGTATGATCAGAAATTTCTGTATCAGAAGACTGTGATCAGCAGCAGTAATTTTTCTGAGGAAGGGGGAAAATGGTGCAGCAGTAACTCCATGTAACTCAGTCTCTTAATTGGATACCATACCTGTTTTTGTTACCACACTGAGAGCAAAAAAAATCTAAGAAGCATAGTAAGGTTAATTGCTGCCAATTTCTAATTCAAATAAACCGTTTCATATAAAACAGACTGGTGATGGAATCCATGAAAAGCCATAGGCCAGCAATCATTCACTGAGACACTAAAAAACACCATCCAAACCAAACATAATTCCCATAAAAAATTATTCTGATTCTTTTTAAAGGTAACAGAAAAAAAAAGAGAATTTCCTTGCTTTACCTGTGTAGTTCTTTTGAGTTGGGTATAATGCGAGCACATTCCCTTTTAGTGAAGACCTCTTCGATCCAAGATTTGAGGGGCTAAAAAGACATTTCAAATATAAATGCATTCCTGAACTTTGGAACATGATGTCAAAAATTGCACTGTAATGACAATATGGCTGTATACAGATAACTCAGAACTATTCCCATCATGTTAGGTGTAAGACTACAAGCTGAAGCTACAGCTCTGAACAGTCCAAGTTTTACAACTCCCTTCAACTACAAGTTTTACAGAATTCCCCAAGAAGATCAATATTTAAATTTGTTGCCACCATGACAATTATTTAGAAGTTCTGTCAAACACATGTACAACAGAGAAAGTGGCAAGGATTAATCAAAATTGCTTTAAGTATTGTATTCTCCTTCTGCCAGAAGACTAGCAAACTGCAATCTTACTAAAGCTGTGTCAAAAAAGGCAAGATTTTCATTTTACCTGAAAGAGATGGTTGAGTCCTTCTTTAAATATTCTTCACATAGTCAAGAACAGATGCATTCTGGTTATATTTTGCTGAACTAGGTCTAGAGTGAAATGCATAAGCAAGGACCCAGCACTCAGGATGCATGACAAGTGGGCTTTCTCCCCTGCCTCCTGGAGTGCTGTGTCAGTGATGCCTGTTACAGCTCAGCAAACTGACCAGCCACTATGGCACACAGATTTTTTTCAAAGAATCTCACTGGAAATTTCTGAAGCTTTCTCTTCAGGTCTATCAGGATCAAATTCCCTGAAAGGAGCAGTAACTGCTGGATGCTGAACTTTGAAATCTCTGAGACTTAATTAAGTAATTATTCTTAATTTTTATAGGTAAAATCTTCACTTAGTATGTACAATTTACAGCAGAACCTTAACAATAATTTCTTAATCTAAAGCTTTACTTGGGTTTTTAGACTGATTGTATCATCAAGAAAACAGGTTTGAAACTTCATGTTGTTTTACAATCATTCATGACTTCAGGGTTGGGCAAGTAAAAATAGAAAGAGGAGACTTCTGAACTGCAGACTTTTCTAGTCTAGCTCTTGATTCATAGTTTTTAAAAAGACTTCTGTAGCATGTAAATCTTCTTTCACAAAACTCTAATATTCTGAAACTGTCATAATTTCATTAAATTTCAATAACAAATTAAAATGTTCCCTGTCACTACAGTGAGGTACATATACCTCAGCCATCATCGACATGTATCCTTTTCACCACCAAATCCTAAAGGAGACAAAAATACAACTACACCTTCCTTCTGACTGGCAAATTTCTGCTCTGATATACCAAAGACCCGAAGCCAACTTTATATTGCAGCTATCCCCCCGATTTTCCTCTAAGGAAGTCCTGAGACCTTTGTTTGGGACTTTTGGCTTCTCTTTTCTCACCAGTGTGAGGATTAGGTTTGCTGCTTATAATTCCCTGACACAGAAGAGGCTTTGGAGATTTCTAGACTGATTTAGTCAATGGAGTGGCAAGACTTTGGCTCTGAAATTTAAGGCACATGAGTAGTTTTTAGAAAATTGCTTTTAATCACTTTTCCAATATCTTTAATGTCTGAGATCCTTGCATAATGTGGTATTAAAGGGACATTGTCAGGTCAAAATGTTCAAAAATTAAGGTTGCCAGAAGTAAAGAAAGATCAGAGTGTAATATGTAAGGAAACATATGCACCACCCATTTCTTTTAAATTCTTTCTGTTGAGCAGTGATAGCAGACAAAATCTAAAAACCCAGCCTAGCACAGAGGTCCTTCAAAATGCAGGAGTGCTATCAGCAAGGAGAGTGACTGTGCCACCATCCCACGGGGGTGGCTGGGCAGGTGCACAGAGCTTGGCTCACCAGCCTCCAGGGACAGCCTCCAGGGACAGGGCAACGCAGCCCTGTGATGCCCTGCTGTGCTGCTCCCCTCATGGATTTCACCACCACCCATCCAGCAAAAATACATGAATACTTCAATTTTTGCCTCTGCTTTCTTCTGCCTCAGCCCACACATCCCTCCACCACCATCCCTGCAAAGGCTTGGTGAAGTCAAAACCTGTAGATGCATTGTGACAAATAAACACTGCCAAGCAGGGAATTAATGTATGCTCTCCCTGCTCTGAAATTAGCTTTACTAAACCAAGAGCAGCAGGAAACATTCAGCTCCTTCAAGACCAGAAAATAAGCACTGTTTGCTGATCAAGTACCAAACTCAGGAAAACTAGGTTACACTGTCAATACAAAACAACAATCTTTTAGTATCCTTAGCTGTGCTTATGACCACTTTAGGGTGAAAGGTACAGATACACGTATTTTCTAATGAAACACCTTGCTGCTCTGGACACTGCTCAATTCCCTGCAAAAGAAAATTAGAAGGCACACGTCTCTGTGGCAGAATAATTTCATCCATTATTGAAACACAATCCATTTTTGGACAAAACAACACAATTTCTTTTAATGACACATTGTAGCTCCAGACAGGTGCAGATAATTAGATATCACACAATGACTAGCCAGTTTACATAACAGGTTAGTTCATTTAGGCAAGATACAGTTGTGCTGGAAACTAAGCAGAACAATCAAGTTGTAAGTAGTCTACTGAAACTGCAACAAATTTGTACTGATAACAAAGAAACACAGTGCCTTAGCCGAAACAGTACTTCAAGAGCTGAAAAGTTCTGTCAAGCACCATACCTCAGTTCTGCATATACTCTCTGTTTAATGAAATCAGTATACAATGTCACTTCCAAAGAGCTGGGGTTTTCTAAAAGATCTTAACTACTAGCATCAGTATTTCTATTTCTGCATTGTTGAACAGGTTTGTCAAAATATTAGGAAAAAAAAAAGTTATGCATCATATACAACTTTTATACAACCTTTTCTTGCCCTCAAAATTATTAGATGAAAGCAAACACTCTTTTAAAAAGCAACAGATGATTGTGGGGCTAATAGAATTGCCTCAGTACTCCAGCATACAGTACCTGTAAAGAACCTTACTGGTGATGTCAATAATCAGAAATACCTGAAAGATCCAAACTGACTTTTAGTGCCTGTGAAGGAGGGAGGTACTATTTCCAGGTGTCTCTGAGAAGTCAGCATGTTGCAGTCTGTGACAAACCTTTATTCAAATACATCAGAGGAGGGAAAGAACTTCTCCTTATTACAGGCAGTGCAAGAATCCACTGCAAGCAGTGTCCTAAAATATCTTAAACCCTTTCAAAATTAACTTCACACATAACAAGTCACTTGCAGTAACATTAGATACCTGAAATGCAGCCAGAGTTCCTGTAAGCTAGTACTCAAGACTATTTCACAAGAGCTCGGGGCTTAAGCAGGCTGGTATAACTTGAACCCTTCCTTACCCCTGAAAACTCTACATGGCTTCATTACCAACTGGTTAAATTACTTCCAGCATTAAAGAGATTTCCAACTTAACAGGTTGTCTCAAACAAACTTTTCAGAGCAGGAGCTTTTTGGTTCACCATCCACTCTATGCATGCTTAAGTATGAAGTAATATAACGATTGTTAAACAAAGAACACCATTCTGGATCCACATAGGACAGAAAAACATTGCAAAACTCCAGGGTGACATGCAGTAAAATACAAACTCGTGAGAGGTTTTCAATGGCCTCTCAAGTCTTCTAGAGTTTCCTTGTGTTCAGGCTACCCTGTGATAGGACAACCACCTGGCTCTGTAACACAGACATGCTATGGTTCCTCTGATCTCCGTCACTTCAACACATTGGTGCATCTGTTACTAACTGGCAGCTTTTGCTTTTCCAATCTTTTTTACCTACTTCTTTGCCCCAGTGTTCAAGATTCTGCACATCTGTGGAAATACAAAACTATAAGCAATAGAATTCATCAGAAAATTTTCATCACTAAAATTCACTAAGATTTGAAAAATATTGTGCAAATAATTTCATTTGAGTGCTTCCACTGTTCACCTGTCCACCACGGCCAATCATAAAATAACTATCAGCTAATCTCAAACTGCCTTTGTAGGCAGACTGCAGATTCAGTAGCACTGAGAAGCTTTTATATTTTCCCCTTTTAAAGACAGTATGTAATTTCAGGTCACAGCAGAATTTCTGTGATTATTTCCTAGTAACCAATTCAAATTCATCCACTGGAAACATATTCTTAGGTGTTCACAAATACAGTACAGACACTAACAGAGTCACCTATGCTTGCAGGATAAAATGCAGACCCAAGTCAGAGAAGGATAACAGAACTTCTTATAACTTGTCAGTCATTCTGAAGAGAGATCTTAGGGTTTTTTTTTTCATCAGAACAAAAGTAGTGTGTTAGCTTTTCAAAAATACATTAACTCAGTTTTCAGAGTGCTGTAGCATTTTCTTTCACAGTTAATCAACTGTACTTAAAAGTTATGTAGGTATGCTTAAGTGATTTTCTAAATTAGGGTCTTGCATCAAAGGCTCATAAAACTGTTTCTACTATTTTGAACCCAAGCTTAGCCAAAAAACAAAAACCCTTTGACTTTGTTGGGCTTTCCATTGTGGTGCTTCTGATCCACACAACACAAGAAAAACCAACATGTATACCAAATGACAACAAAATGCAGGAAATACTAAAACCAAAACTCTCCTTGTGAAAAAAGCTCCATCTTAACTCCTGGGACACAGGGAACTATGAACTGATGGAAATCTTGGCTTAGTCTGGAATATTGGGCCTTTAGTTAGTTTATTACTTTCTACTTTTTAAGTTTGTTAACTGATCAAGTAAGCCTTCTGCTATCTCTTAACATGCAATGTCTTAGAAAAACACATCAAAGAGAGCTGCTCCAAGAGCACACCCAGCTCAGAAAGCAAGTGCTGGTGGAGGAACGCCTGGTTTGCAGATGGAGGGGCTGAGCAGACCTATCCCCCTGCACAGCCCATGGCACTGGGCTAGGTGGGGAAGGACACACAAAAGCTCACCTTAACACTGCTGCCAGCAGCCCAGGATTTTGCAAAAGATGTTAACACAAGAAATCTCAAACCACAATTTATATTCTACAGCTTTATCCTTGAAATAGGTCTCAAAAACATTGCTAGAATTTTTATATTGGCAGGAGATATCTGCAAATTGTTTAAAAACAGGTTTCCCCAACTGGAAATACAAAACGTCTCTGAGACAAGACATGTAATTCAGCCTTCCACCAAAAGCAGGCCACTCCAAAACCCACTGTTCTAGAAGCATGGTGATTGCTGACAGTTTGGATCTGACTGCTTCATAAGTGTGGCCAATACACATAATAAAAAAAATATGTGCCTATGGCTGATGGAAGCCACCTTGCTAAAAGCTGACATTTGGTTTACTTTGGCACTGTATACAATATAATACTGTGTATCATCTCTTATAATATCAGTTCAATGAGCAGCATAAGATATGGATTGTTGAACAAATTAGTCATACATAAAGATACAGAAATACATATTCTAAAGACTTTAATTGATGGAAAACAGTCCAAATTGCAGAATAAATTATAAGAGATGCCTAAAACTTGCAGCAAATAAGAGCAGGCACCAGTAATAAAGGAAGAAATGGCAAATTAATCCAAACTATGTTTGAAAATTATTATAAGTCTTTAAATATAACCATGCCTTATTTTACTGTGTCTCTTTTGGAGACAAAATTGTCACCACTTTTTTTAATGGGCACTCCTACCTGTCTTACCTGTCTATTTTGGAAGTCAGTCCCAAAGAAAGTCAGGCATTTGGTGGTTTTTTATTAATTAATACAATATAATCAGAAAATGATAAATATTCAAGTTACATATCCCCAATGAAATGACCTTGTTGTAAGTAATTTTAAAGTGAAAATCCAGGAAGCCATAAGAAAATGATGTTTCAAATGTATTATTCAGAGGGTCAATACAATCCTTCAAGTCTCATTCAGATTTCCACTTTGAAAGCCAGTCATAGGAAGGCAGTTCTCGTTACTTGTTAACCACTTGATCTTATCAAGAGCTAATCAACTTGCTCTTTTCAAAATCGGGTCTCACCTACTCACTCACTGAGCAATCACAGAGTTCAACCACCCATTGCTGTGACAAATGCATTCCTTCATCAAAGGATTCAAAATTACAGAGCACAAAGGTCTACCTAGTTTAAACCAGGAGGAGGAAGAGAAAAAAATTATCTGATAGTAAATATCAGAGCTTTCTTTTGCCTGTTTTAAGTTCTCCCAACACAGGGTTTACTGTTGACTACAGAAGTGACTCTCTAAAGGTCAGATATATGTGTAGTATCTGATGTGAAAAGCAAATGTAGGTTGCAAAATTCAGCTGGAGGAGGCACGCAGGGCCCCAGGAAGTCACTCCTGATTAACAACCTGCTCTAGAGGAAAGTGGCAGGTAGGTTGGAACTAGATGACCTTTAAGGTTGCTTCCAACCCAAGTTATTCTGCGCTTCTATGATTCCATGATGCAAGCAATCCACACAACTCACCTCTGGAGCCTTATGACTGTTAAAGGTCATTTCTATCAGAATTCTTCTTTTTGTTCCATTGCTTGTCTCACATATTAACAAAATATTCTTTGCCTTAACAGCTGCATACAGCATCCCTTGCACACACCACAAGACAACTCATAGAACTGAAACTGCATTTTCCAAAGAAAGAGGAAACACATCTTGGGTGATTTCTAAAGAGGCTGAAGATATGGTCAATCCCACTTTTGCATTTCTCACCTGGACGTGTCTTACCGCTCTCCTCAGCTCTGCCCTCCACACCACCTTCCAAAAAAAAGCTTTCCTTTTCCATGCCAGCTTACAGTTAAATATAAGTCACATCAACATTGCAGACCCACAAACTAGCTGGAGGAAGAGTCACCCATGGCCTGGGAGCAGCCCCTGGGGACTGCAGGGCCCCTTTGTGCCCCTTAGCCCAAGAGATCACCTGGACACACCCCTAAGCTCTCCACCAGGTCTTTCTGCACCTTCAGTCTCACGTCCAAGACATATTCCACCACACCAGGTTTATCCCCTTGTTTATTCACTGGGGCTTGCAACAGTGAAGGCTTAGGTTTCCCCAGGGCCAGGCAGAAAGGAGCAGCTGTGATTGCAGTTTAAGCCAGGCTGCACAGAATGACTTGGCAGCCATCAGCACTGCCCTCCTGGCACAAAGCTGGGCTGTGGCTCCAGGCTCCCAGCAGGTGGGCTATGTTCCAAGGCATGCTCTCTTGTCTGCTCCACCACGATGGCAACTCCTCTCCCTCGAGTGGCAGCTCCAAATGCCAACCAGCCATCTGCTCACCAGGATGCCTGCATGTGTGTTCAGATGGTCTCTTGAGCTGTGGTGGCACAAGTGATGAGAGGAGGGCCAGAGCAGGGGCAAGGAGGGTGCTGTAAGGAGAATGGACAGGATGATCTCACTGTAAGGGCTGAGGCTGCACAGCACTGCCACACAGCCTTTCTGAAACACTGGCTGAGGAACAGACAGAGAGGTGGACATATTTCAAAAGATCTTGGGATGTACTAGTAGAAGCTCTGCTATGCCTCTTTGGGGGTTAAATTGCACTAATACAAGGTAATTGAATGCACAAGGATTGATAGGACTAGGACTGATCAAACCTGGGATCATCCCACCCCAGCCAGGCTGGTAAAAAATTTATCACAGCCTGACTTCAACAATGCAGCCTAAAGTGACACTAGAGTCACAACAGGCTGCCAGCCCTTCAGAGATACAACTGAGTCCCAGTCACCCATGTGCAATCTCTAGCGCTACAAGCTCACAAGGAAAACATTTACATAGTGGAAAGATTAATTTTCTTCATCATAGGGCCGACACTAAAGTGCAGCCATGGTGCTTATCAAGTTCCAGACCACTATCCCCAAAACCACTGAAGGCTGGGAAGCATGCATCTGCCCCAACACCATTCCTCTGCAGACTTTTCCATTACTGATAATACTGAAGAGGGCTGACCTCCATTCTCCTCTCTAAGACAATAATTACAAAAAAACAGAAGTAACAGTTTTATTAGCAACCAAAGGACTTGTGATTTGGAAACTGAGACAACAATATGTCACAGCACCAATGAGTTTTAAAAACCCCTTTCTCTGACTAGCATTTATCAAAGTACATCATGACAGCACCCAGCTTCTGTCCTGGTAAAAAGAACACCAACAAAGTTCAGAAACTGCTTTTAGATGCCTCATTCTGATCCTATATGATGGACAGAAGGTACTGTACAACTTAGAACAGCATGTACCAGAAACTGCACTATGGCAGAGATGCAAAGGAATGGCAATCCTACAGAAAGGATGAAGACGAGTGCTTTAATGCTACCTGCCTTTTTTGAGACCTAAACAGCTATTGCCTCTGACCAGGGTCTCTATTCTTTCAGCTGGAAGGCAAAAGTATGATCACCTCAAAAACTGAAGGAAAGTGTTAGAGAGGAGAACGTAAAGCAAAAGAACTGGTAATTCGAGTAATACGGAGTTGATCACAAGGTTTTACCTAGAATGTATGTAATTACACAGTAATAAGTTTATATATTACAAGAATCAAGGAAGGTTTACACAGCATTTGATAGAGCCTGTCTGAAAGGAACACAGAGGGAAGACCAAAATTTGCTAAACTGTGGCCACCTCAGGTTCTTATTGTGCTGTGTACCATCCAAGGAGTCTCAAACTCATTGCTGCAATTCTCAAAAAATTGGATTACCCTGCTTGAACGGAACACCTCCTTGGAGAACACAGAAAAACCTATAGATCAGCCTGCTGGAGGCACACATGCAGGGATCCACCTTTTCACTTAGTGCTACTAAGTAAAAACTAAACTTAAGATAATCTGAACCACAAAAAGAGATGAAGGAGTTATTTATGTAGAAAAATAAGTGAAGAGCAATGCAATAGTTCACATAGATTTTTCCTCCTGGAATAGTTTCATTTAGCTTCCACAGACCAGATTATAGCTACACTGTCAGACATTACAGATGGGATACAGCAGTCCAGCATGGTCTGTGCCATTCTATTTGTAACAGCAGTCATATTCATCATAGCGCTGACAGCAACATGAAGGGACTGACCTTCCTTTCTGCTGCAGCTTTCCTGTGACATGCTGTCCTACAGTGCAATCCCGCTTTAAACACAATGCTATGAATCCAGCACAATTCTGGCTTCATGGCCATTAAAACCTGTTTTCTATTATTCAGGATACCTCCCAGTGTGGTTAAGCAGAGGCAAACAAGAACTCCTGGGGAGAATGGAGGAGTGACACTCCACTGTTTCCAGGCCCATGAGGTTCTCCACAAAGCCAATCAACACGTACACAAAGTTTCACTGGCCCCAGAGGGATCTACGCTCTTAGGTGCCATCATCAATTTTGAAAACTGAAATGGAGGTGCATAAATCATTTACCCACAGCCCAGACTGGAGTACTGTCTGCACTGCATAATCATATGTATGCCTGGACAGACATGTTTATTGAAATGATATTTTCTTTTATGAGCAGTAGACATTTCAAACTCACCTACCTTCTGCTCTTTTCAAGCTACTTCATGGTGTTTTGCCTTTCACTAGGGGGTCACAAAGGGGCAGATGGGGAAAGCAGTAACAAGTAACAATTTTCTGCTCCCTGTTCCCATAATATAAAAACAAAAAAAAGTCACGGTGAAGCTCAGAGAAAAGTCTTTTTCTGGTGTAGTCCTGATGATTGTTATGTTTTCTGCCTGATTCTGGTTACTACTAGAAACAACATACTTCAACACATTTACTACTGGGAGGTCCCTGTGCCCAGACCTTGTAACAGTTGTGAAATCTTAATTTTTTCCTTATCAAGCCACAAAACAATTAAGGAAACTGGTTCAAACACAATAACCTATTTGTTGCTTAATGTGGCTTTAATACTACTATATAAGCCTGATACTTTAAATACGGTTGTTACGGTATAAGATAAACTTACCAAAAATCTGTAAATTGATTTCACAACTTTAGAGCATGCTTCAGAGAGAAAGAAAAGAAAACTATGATATTTCCTTAAACTCATTTTAGGCTCATATCAATATCCACTGATTCTTATAGGTAACACTACAATTGCCCTGGCAAGTCCAAAAGACAATCTCTAAAAATTGGCTACTCCAGTGTTTTGTTAATAGAAATTTGTAGTTTAACTTCAGGTGTTCACAACTCAAAACACTAGCTCATTTTTTTTCTTAGTTTACAAGCAGATATTGTGTATTTTGAAAAGGATCTTCATAAAGAGACATATAAAGAATATTCCACTGTAAACATGTTTCTTTTATCAGCAAGTATATCATAAAAAGATTCAGAAGGTACTTTGCTAGCAAATGTTGCTACAGCCTAAAATAGCATCCAGGTTCGTAATGTTATGTATAGTAGCAGAGCTCTCTTTTTAAACCCCAAACATCTGAATCACAAACATTCCATTTTTAAATTTAAAGAAAAAACAAACAGAAAAAAACCCCTCCAAACCACAAACATACAAACAATAACATTCAGTCAGCATCATAGTAGAAAGAAGTGAAATTAACTAAAGCTGGTGGCACTTTTCTGAATACTAGAATACAAGCAGATCTATGTGTTTGTAGGAAACCACTCAAGTCCCTGTCTGCAGAAATACAAGGAGCTGAACAGCACCGGCCCCAGAACACCAAATCCCTGGTGAAACAGCCTCCAGAAGCCCAGGGGTTTCTCTTTGCCGTCAGCTAACACCGATCTGCTCCCCCCAAGCTGCCTGGACTTTCAGACGGGGCCTAATGCCAATTGCGGATTGGGTCGGACGCCCCTCACGGCACGACGGGCGCCGTGAGTGCCGCTGGACGCTGCCGAAAGCTCCGTCCGAGTTGGCAGCGCACCGCCGCTCGGCGCGGGGGCTGTCCCGATGGAGCCGCGGAGACTGCGGTCGGCTGAGGCCGGGCAGGATTGTCCCAGCCCTCGGCGGGACACGGAGGGACACGGCGGGACACGGCACCGCCNCCCCGCGATCCCTGTCCCGCAGTGGCACCGCGGGCCGGGCGGGGCGGCGTCCTTTACCCCTGGCTTCTGGGCGAGCCAGGTGCTATCTATCTGCCCCCAGCCCTGGCAGGTGCACGCTGCCGCCAGGGCCACGCTTTCCTATGCGGGGCGGGCGAGCACCCGCTCTGCCTCGGCTGCCGTGCGCCCGGGAAGCCTCGACGGCCGGGCCGAGCAGGTCCCGGCTCACACGCTTCCCCGCCCGGGCCCAGCTGCGCTCTTCCACCCTGCCAAATTGTTTCTCACATCGGGAGACCGGATCACAGGCACCTCGAGCTCAGTATATGCTTTCTGACTCTGGTTTGCCTGCACCTCAACCCCCCTCCTAATGCCTCAGTCACTTTTCAAGGGGCTGTAAAAGTAAATTCACGGTATAAGTTACAATAAAAGTAACAAGAAAGTCCAAGAGGAAATTAGCAATTCTCTTGATGTATGAAATATGAAGACTTGAATCACAGGTAATCAAGACATTATTGAAGGCAATAAGGTAAAAAAGCAACTGTAGCAGTATTACAGCTCATGACAATGAACACAACCAATGAATAAAAAAAGTCTGAAACCAGTGTATTCATTAAAATCTTCATAAACTGATGAAATTTGGATATAAACCCAAATTTTTTAACACTTAAGTTCTTGATCTTCCTAGTAATCTTCACATACCTTCTATATCACTTTTTTCATACTGACAATACTTAAAGAAGGACCCTCAACAGCCCCTCAGCAGTTACCACTGTCCCCTGCAGGACTGGAGCCCTTGAATGTCCCAAGGACTACAGCCATCAAACCAAACAAAGTCCCTGCAGTAATTATATCTGGTTGTACCTAGTGTAAACTAATAAAACAGGCATACAGCATCCTTCTTTATCCTGAATTTGTTTCCAGTCTTTGTTTTCTTCAAATTGTTTCTCAAACCTTACTTTTCAGCCAATCTCCATTTCCTCTTATCTCAAACTTAAAGTCTTCCTATAATAAATCCCAGGCTCCAGTTCTTTGGTTTCTCAGCTCTGCTCTCTCATCTGCTTCTTGACTACTGTTTCATTTTGTTGGTTTCTGGCCACTGTATTGACTGTGAGCTCCAATGTCCATCTGATTCTGAATGTTATCTATATTTCCCATCCACTTGTGCTTTCTAGATGTTTCTTCCGTTTTCTGGTCTCTCAATTTCCAACTCTCCTGCTCAGCCAAGTCTTATCTTTCTCTGTTGTGCTCAGCTGTCCTCCTCCTCCCTACAGGAGAGGTTTGCCTTCAGACCATGCTGTTCCATTGCAGGAGCCTGAGCAGAGCCTCTGTGAGCACCAGGGAGAAGAAAGCTCATACACACAGTCTCAGCAGCACCCTAAGAAACAGAGCCTGCTTGGTCCTTGGGCATGCCTCAGGGCCTTTTTAAATACTGGCTGTCAAACTTGGCAGTCATTTCATATAAATTATTATTTCAAAGACAAAGATGATAATAAAACTGTTTCCAGCCCCCTGCCAAACATGGTTTTCTGCTTCTTGTATTTCTTATATTTTGTCTTTAGACTTTTATATTGCATTTCCCACATGGTAGGCCTTAAGAATGTATTACAGCTTCAAATAACAAAATGGACTTCTAGAAATTTTAGCAGGTGTTGAACATCATGTTAATTCTTTACCTAGCTACACCCTTTTTTAAAAGTATTATGTTATGTCAATTAAATTTCCTCAATCAAGTCATCCTGAGTCAGCACAGAAGCTTTTGGCTCAATTTGCTAGTATCATCAGTGTTCATAAATGAAGAAAATAAATCTTTTAATAGGATGTATCAGTAACTGTTACCATGCCCACTCTTCATATGAATCTGAACTACATAAGGAACTTGAAACACAAGTATCCCAGCACATGCAGGTGCATTGGACTTACTGTGTCACAGCTACATGTACACATTCCACTGATTGCAAACATTTTCTGAATTCCAAGTTTCTGCCAATTTTTTCTAAGTTGTGAAGAGTCTTTCAGACATAAGAAATTCTCAGTCTTCCCTAAAATCAGGTCTTGCCATTTCTTACCTAGTACAAAGACATATAAATCTGTGAAAAGTCATATAAGCCAATTTATGCTGCAAATTCCCACACCCAATTCCTCAGCACTTCAATGATATGAAAGCACATGTGGTATGTTTTACAACAGCCTCTTTAGTAGTTCAAAGTCCACATCACTCTCATATACTCTCCTGTTTTCTCTAGAAACCAGAACTGCTGAGATGTTTCCTCCTTATCAATCTTATTTCTATGGACTTACCTTAAGACCAGTGCTATCTTGCTTGTCCATCCTTTAAGCTTCTTTTTTGTTTCCTTTATTTCCAGTGTCTAAGCTGTCACCTCAACTGCAGTGCAGACAGCTCAGTTCTTGGATGCTCATTAGGAACAGTGCATCACATCTCCTGCTTTTCATGTCCTAAGTAAGTTAAATATATACTTGTCAGAGTATGACTGCATTAATTCATTAATCACCTTACATAGTTTACAAAGTCCAAGTGTACCAAAAAGCAATCTCAAAGGAGGATAATATGCTTAATAGAAACACTTACCAAAGAGGAATGGATTTGTTTCTCTTGTTTCTATGGGTAGCCTGCAAAGGCATAAACATCCAGATACCCACTCTGTTCTCTAAGATCTGTTATATCATACCTCATATCCAGCAAATTACATGGAAAGGTTTTTGGTGTTTTTTCCATCCATCATGTTTAATCAGGCAGAATCTACTAGATGTTCATACAGAGTTTGGAATGAAAAAGCCCTAACTAATTTATATCTCATGCATTTATCTGTTTTAGAGGGAACTCCCAGTTTCATTGTTTCATAGTGTCCAAGCACACTGAAGATACCGAGTTTCATAAGACTATATACACACCTTTACCTTTGCCTTAGTGCCCTAGCAGACCTTCAAGA
The DNA here is from genome assembly GCA_013400575.1 of Peucedramus taeniatus. Lineage (NCBI taxonomy): Eukaryota > Metazoa > Chordata > Aves > Passeriformes > Fringillidae > Peucedramus > Peucedramus taeniatus. The sequence goes on along the minus strand of WBNO01019852.1, from coordinate 19,415 downwards.
ACTGATGATGCAGCAAAGAGAGGAGCAAGGAATAAATTGGTAGACTGTTTCTAGATATCTCCCCATTCATATCATCATCAACAAATCTGCCTGCCTTCAGGCTTTTTTATCTAAAAAAAATAAAGAAGTACTATAAGTCAATACAAAACCAAAGGCTGGAAGCAGATATATTGAACACATTCATTAGATGATGACTGTTTCAGCCTCTGCTTTAGCATTCTGTGGAAAGGCATTGTGGCAGAATGTTGTTCATTATAGCACAAAATATAAATATTGTTCTACCATGAAGATTCTGAACTACAACAGAACAGAATTTTCTGCTTTAGTCTTCGCCTTCAACATAAAGTGTGTGAAGGCAACCTCCTGGAGTGAGCTTAAGTCACGCTTTATTTCTTATTTCACAGTATGCATATATACAATGATTGTTCCAGATCTGATCATAGTAAATCTTCCCTCCTGCTGCCCAATGCACACTGATAGTAGAAACCAATCTGCCAATGAAGAAGAACATTACTTCCCTCATCACAAATAGAATTTTTTATTATTATTAAAAGATGATAGAATCCAGACAGGCATATAAATGTCAATCAGTTACTTGTTCACATGATAAATGTGCTTCAACAGGAGACAAGAAGGAAGAGAATTTTGAATATTGAATTACACACAGATAGGATGTCTTCTTTTTTAGGCATGTCACCCATGCAACAAGCAGTTATTGATATCTGAGTATGGCTCAAAATCCTGAACATAGTTCTGATGTTGTATTAGAATGTATGAAGAATTATTTGAAGTCACTCGGACAATCTGCAGAACTTATTCTGTGAGAAAAATTGTTTTTATAACTTTAGAGTTTCCGGTTGCCAGGAATGTAGTGGGGTAAGTTTTGTCAACATGATGGTCACAGTCACAAATAACCAACCGTATTTCTCTTGGAATGCATTCTGAAATACCCTTGGGTATAGACCCAAAGAAGCAAATGTGATAAAATGGTTTAATACTGTTACAATGACAAATAGTTTCTGTGTTTGCAGTGATGGTCCTATGGAAACCAGTATAATGCGTCCTACAGCAGGACATCACAGTCCAGAATGGAGAAACAGTATTTCACATGGTGTCTCTAGTCTCTGTTACTAAATTTTCTTAAAAGAAAATTAGTAGGAAAATAAGCGGAGGCATTCTAAGAGGACTTGGTGTAGAAGTGTGTTTGGCAGCTTTAAGGTGTAGTAACCTCCATCTCATGTGGATAAATGCTTCACAGTTATAGAGAAGCACAATGTACTTTTGCAGGACAATTATAGATCCATAGAATCACTTAGATTAAAAAGACTTCTAAGATCAACCAACCATTAACCTAGCACTGCAAAGTCCACCACTAAACAATGTCATTAAGTGCCACATCTACACATCTTTTAAAAACCTCCAGGGATGGTGACTCTATCACTTCTCTGAGCAGCCTCTCCTAATGTTTGGTAGCCCTTCCAGTAAAGAAAGTTACCCTAATATGCAATTTAAGCCTCCCTGGCACAACTTGAGGCTATTTCCTCTTGTCTTCTCTTGTTACTTGGGACAGAACCCCAGCATCTGCCTCACTAAAACCTCCTTTTAGGTATTGAAGACAAACACAAGGAAGATGCAGGATCAAAGGATAACGTGGGTTTTATCTCAACATTCAGTGACTCCTCAGATGGTATGTGTAGCCAAACAGTACCACCTTCAAAATTTTCAAGGTTTTCAGGGAGCCTTTATTGACCAATAACATAATTCCTACTTCTAAGAATAAGCAGTCTTGAAGGTTTTGTAGAATAGTTCTCAGGGAACATAACCTCTCTTCTGTTTGCTCTCTTATTCCTTGTATCCCTCAGAGTGGTCAAGAGATTTTTGAAAATAATTATCTTTCAGAGTACTCCTAGAAGGTAAGATTTCTGTCAGTCTTAGCTTCCTGGACTCTGTCAAATGACAGGCATATGGATTCTTCAATGACATTTCCTCCAGACATTACCCCAGAGCTCTCAAATCCTCATTTTAAAACAATTTCCAAAATCTGTATTTTGCTTTCCCACCTCTTTTTTCATACTAGGCACAAGCTGGGGTTGGTACTGGGCTGATACTCTTCAACATCTTATCAGTGACACGGACACTGGGAGCAAGACCACCTCAGCATGTTTGCCAATGACACCAAGATGAATTGTGCAGTCAAACACGCTGGAGGGAAGGGATGCCATCCAGAGGCACCTTGACAGGCTTGAGAGGTGAGCCAATGCAAACCTCATAAAGTTCAACAAACCTAAGTGCAAGGTCCTGCACCTGGCTCAGGGCAATCCCACACACACCCACAGGTTATACAGAGAAGTGATTGAGAGCAGCCCTGTGGAGAAGGATTTGGGGATGATACTTGATGAAAAACTCAAAATGGGCCAGCAGTGTGCACTTGCAGCCCAGAAAGCCAAATGCATTCCAGGCTTGGAATTTGGAAAGGAGTGTGGCCAGCAGGTTAAAGGAGGTGATACTGCCCCTCTGCTCTGCTCTTGTGTGACCCACTTGGAGTCACCCACCCCGTGTATAGTTCTGGAAAAGGACATAAAAAAGACATGGAACTGTTGGAGCAAGTCCAGAGGAGGGCCATGAGGTTGGTAAGAGGACTGGAACATGTGCACTACTAAGACAGGCTGAGAAAGTTGGGGCTGTACAGCCTGGAGACAAGACCTCATAGCAACCTTCCAGCCTCTGAAAGAGACCTGCAGGGATGCTGGAGATGTCCCAACCCTGGCAGTGTTCTAGGTCAGGTTGGATAAGGCCCTGAGTAACCTGGTCTAGTGGGAGGTATCCCCTTTCATGGCAGCAGGGATTGGAACTAGATTTTAAATCCTTTCAAAATTATTTTAAGGCCTTTCCAAACCCTTAACAGTCTATGTTATGTATCTTTCTCATAGGGACTATACAGAAGTTAGAATTGGGAAGATGGAGGTTTGTGTTAGTATTCCTATTCAAAGATGTGTCAAAGCAAATGCTTTCAGCATTAGAAGAGACAAATAAAAATCTTTGTGCTTAAGACTGAAAGAAGAGCCTTATCCACATGACTGATCTCTTTAATTTGAACTAACTGAAAATAATTTACCTAAAAATCAACTATTCAAAAAAAAAAAATTAAAAAAAAAAAAAAAAAAAAAAAAAAAAAAAAAAAAAAAAAAAAAAAAAAAAAAAAAAAAAAAAAAAAAAAAAAAAAAAAAAAAAAAAAAAAAAAAAAAAAAAAAAAAAAAAAAAAAAAAAAAAAAAAAAAAAAAAAAAAAAAAAAAAAAAAAAAAAAAAAAAAAAAAAAAAAAAAAAAAAAAAAAAAAAAAAAAAAAAAAAAAAAAAAAAAAAAAAAAAAAAAAAAAAAAAAAAAAAAAAAAAAAAAAAAAAAAAAAAAAAAAAAAAAAAAAAAAAAAAAAAAAAAAAAAAAAAAAAAAAAAAAAAAAAAAAAAAAAAAAAAAAAAAAAAAAAAAAAAAAAAAAAAAAAAAAAAAAAAAAAAAAAAAAAAAAAAAAAAAAAAAAAAAAAAAAAAAAAAAAAAAAAAAAAAAAAAAAAAAAAAAAAAAAAAAAAAAAAAAAAAAAAAAAAAAAAAAAAAAAAAAAAAAAAAAAAAAAAAAAAAAAAAAAAAAAAAAAAAAAAAACCAAACAAAAAAAAAACCAAACAATCGAATACCTGAAAATCAAGGGTTAAACAGTGATGAATGTACATGGAGCAGCACACTTCACTAAGGAAGAAGGTCACTGTCCTTCAGTGACCTATTGCTGGAAGCAAGAGGAAAACCTGAATTTACTAGGATATCTGTGAAGTACACTAAGCACACCCATTCTGAGAGTGCAACACAGGACTTAAAGCAATGCCAGATTATACAGTGCAAGAAGATGGGCAGTTTCACAGTGAATAATACTGTCTATTGTCTGTGCCAGTCTTCCTAAGGCCAAAGACACACCCATGTTCATATGACATGTGTGTTTAGTAACTGCTGATTGCTCTGCAGGCCAGGAACAAACACTTGACTGTTGGCTTTCACAGGCTACCCTAGCAATTGCGGGGTCTGGGCAAGGGCTCCCCATCAGGTACAGCCTGATGGCCAAGTCATGGTAGAACAGGCAGGGAACCATTTGGATTCACCTGTACCTGGCCTTCTGGGCATGGCTTTGAGTACCCCCTGCTAAAAGCAGCAGGCAGCTATCAGCAGATGCTGGTGTCAGCTAGGCAGAGCACTGTTATTGCTTTAAATAGTGTTTTGAGTAGCTATCCCATCCTAAATAATAGAAATAGACCATAAGATGAACAGTAAAACTCATTAACTTGGCTGTTTGTTGCTGCTGCTCTAATTTCACCTTTAGGTACCTAGATTTCTAAAAGGAAAGCAAAGTAAATTTAAGCTTACTTCTATTCAAGAAATTAAGTTTACTTTTTCCTTGCAGCAAGCACCCATTTCTAAAACAACATTCTTCTCTTATAACCCAGTGTCTTAGTCCTTACATAATTTTATACCAATGCGTTTGCTAATTGCTATAGTGTGGTTTTAAATTGTAGTTTTTATTATCACAGGAATCAGCATAGGCAATATTTTAAGTAGTATTCTCCTAAATGCCTTCCTCATATGAAAACATCTTAAGTATTTTTCTTTTCTGAGGAAAAACTGACTAGCCTAGGAGAGGAAATGAGTTTAGTTCCATCCTTGCAAAAATTGCATCAAATTAGTGTGACTGATTTTTATTTTCATACTCTATTTCACAATCATACTTCAGAATTATTTTTATTAGTTAAATTTCCACAATTAAAAACTGTCTTTGGTGTCTCTGCATTTGCACATTACACATGTAGAATTACAGAGATTTGTCTGAAGTAGATTTCCCTATTTTCAATCACAAGTTTCTGCAATTTCATAAAGGTAAAAGAAGAAAAGCTATTATAGCATACGCAGATGCAACCTTTTATGATTATATGATTTTTAAAAAATGTGTGGTTTCCAACTGATGATCATGAAACCAAGGATTTTGGTAGCTTACTTTATGCCAAAGCAGTTCGTACACAATAATTACGTAATCAGAAACAAAATAGAGTGGTTGTTTTTTATTGAGCTTTTTTGTGGATTTTTTGTTTCTTTGGTTGGTTGTTGGTTTGTTTTTTTTAATTCCAGGAATTAAAAGAAACTGAAAGCAATTTCCATACTCTACAAGTTGAAACATCAAAAGAAAATATCCAGCATGTAGTATCAGGCTTCAGAGAGAGGTATTTGACACTTTGAGTAGATCCAATATAATTTATTATTATCTTTCAATTTAGATAGAAGAACATCAGTGTACTACTCAAATGAAGGATGTTACAAAATTAACCTGTGCAAGAGAACAATGAATGGCTCATTTCCATTCATAGCTCTGCATTAAAGGCTTTTCTCTAGCTTAAACTTCACTAGAGATAGTACATTGCTATTTTTGCTTAATTTTCTCAATCTAATACTTTTCTCAATCTAATACTCTAACACTTAATTCATCATATTCCAATCCAAATATGAACTGCAAGCATTCATATAAGGAAAGTGGAAAAAAAATGTAATGGTTAGCGAGTCCATATCCCTTCTTTCAAAAGTTCATTATTGTGAAATAGGACAAAACAAAAGCAGGAAAACAATCATCCACCATAATATTTTTAAAAATAAAGTAAACATACAAACAAATATTTACTTTGCCTCCATCCTGCTTTCACTTTTTTTCCTCTGGGAACAGTAACAATCACTAATAAGAAAACTTTTTTTTCCTTCAGTAGGGGAAAAAGTTATTATCTGTATGGCTTTAAGAGAAGAAAGAACAATATTTTTTTAAGTCCTTAGAAGTGACTAAGAAGTCATAAATATAAGAATAGTTCACCAAGAACATTAAAATCATAAAGTACTACTGACTACAACTATTACTTTCAAATGCAACAGCAATTATACTGCTAAAATATACTATACATCACCATCAAATTCTCTAATACAAAAAAGCATGAAGTAGGAATTTTAATCAGGAAATAGGAAAATAAGCATCTCCCTTGTCTAATTTTCTTCATACACCACAAATAGTTACCTATATACAAACATTTAAATACTTCTTCATGAGTTAGTTTCTTTTGAATTAGCACTTACCTTTCTCTTCCTCTTATTATCATTAGACACTTCAAGTAGCCTTCAGCCACCAGCTGAGGTTTCCATCCAACACACAGTCTGATAAAGCTTGTTCCCCAGTTCTAACTAAAGGAAACAGTGATACAAAGCAGTGACAACAAAATCCCATACATTAAACTGATAATTAGGTTTGGTTGGCTGCTTTTTGGTTTGTTCTTTATTTGGGGAATGAGGAGATTTGGAGAGAATTAAGAGATGAATCAAAACTCCTTGACACAACGTTTTTACTCTAGCTATGTTGAAAACTTTGTATCACCTTATGATCAGGAACTTGTGAGTTGATCTGCCCTTATTTATCTATCAAGTAGGGAAATGATTAGCATTCATGATGTCACTACTTGAACTTTCAGTAGCAGTCTGGAATAAAAGCATACCCAAAACATTTTCCAGATTCATGGTAACTTGCTGTGAATGTGTATTGCCACCTAGAGTGTCAAAGTTATAACTGTAGGCATGGAAGTAATTAAGCCAGCCCAGGCATATTAGTTATTATTAAATGGTCCTTTGAGCACACATTTAGCTGCAGAAAACAGTGAGGCTGCGCAGTCTAACCCCTCTTACCACAGCTGTGGTCAGAGGCTTTCACAAAAGAATACATTAATTTCCCCAAATCAATCTACTGTTCTGGTTAGAGCATGCCGGATAGTAATTATCTTTGGTTTCACCTGGTAACATATACATTTGCAAACTTATATCTTCTTTATGAAAGACACTATATATTTTCCAAGTTCCTATATACAAGCATGCTTTTTTAACATCCACCAAATTCCTGGCCAACAGGAAAAAAATCAACCAGCAACTGTCAAAACAGTGAGAAACCTATTACATTTAGTTGATACCATATTCAAATTACTATAATGTTGCTGTGCTGAAGATGGAGGTAATGCTGAAAATATTCTTGTCATTGATCTGCTGGCCAACTATACCTGCACTCACAGGCTGAGTTATTTCATGATCACTTACCTTCCATCCCCCACTTTTTCTTCCCTCTCTTTCTACCACAGTCTACTTATCCAACACATGTTCACTTATGCAGCCTGTTTTCCACAGTAGTTCTTCCCTTTCCTGATCTGGACTGAGCTTTAATCTCCCCCCAGAGGCTTATCTATCTTAGAAACCATAAACATAATGCAGGCCATCAATAAACACAAATGTAAAACAATATAAATGTTTTAGACAATGTAAACTGGCCTTTAGTTTAGGATAATGCAAAAAATTTACTAAATGTTGGTCATGCTACTTTGCTGTTTAAATCTGCTTTGAAACATATTTAACTCCCACATCTGACTTACTATTATGCCTGTACCCTTACTGTGCAACTTGCTGATGCAGCACCTGATTAACCCGGGTGGTGTCTAGATGTGGTTACTCCTTACCAGTCCTTAAGTTTGTGACACTGGTTTTTCCTTCTAGAAGTATTTTAGAGAATACCAAACCCCCAGTTAACGATAGATAATATAATTTACTCTGAAATGTAAAACTGTCAGTCAGTATGGAGCTACCAAATTGTCTCCATGTGTGATGGTATTTCTTTATCTTAAAAGAACATTTTCTTTTCCACTGGATGTTAATGTATATGAAAATTAAAACTTCTTAAGCTTACATATAGTTTATATGCAGCTTTTGCATGAAAGGTCTCTAGAAAAATGGAGTCAGAAGTCAGGACCAGCAATTTGGTAGTTCAGTGTCACATGGCATATGGATACACCAGACACTGAGAAATCCAATTTCTTATCATACCTTTTGTCAGCTCTAATTCAAAATTTATGTAATCCGTCATCACTCCCCCTTACTGGCCCAGCCTTTTGTATAATTTACTCTCAAGAGTAATTTCAAATTGTTTTCCAAGGCTTTTAAATTTACCTCTATTTGCAAACAGATGAATGGAAAAAATTAATTAGCTCAGGAAACAGTCTAAAAGTAGCCGTAACATTCCAGCCTGTAACAGAGTCCACAACCGGAACAAACTATGAGGAGAAGTGCTTGCCTACAGCACAATTGCAAATGAAGTAAACATATGGCTTACAGCACACTGTAAGCTTAATTTGTTGTAAATTATTTATTTGTTATGGGATAGATCAAACATGAAAGACCATAATAAAACATCTGTCCCATGAACAGAGTGGAATGACAGATGTCAATAATAAAATGCAGGCTATTGCTAGGATGTTTCTACTGTGAGTGAAGCACCAAGCACATTTTAAATGAGCAGAAGGTGTTGCAAAGATACTAGCCAATAATGCAAAATACTGGATCCCAAGAACACTGGGTGGTGTGAAATATTATAAAACTCACAAATACAGGAACACATGTATTATCTAGGGTCAAAACCCCCTAGATTATATAAATAATCCAAACACCTCAACAAATTAATAGATCTATTTTTTTCACTAATTTATTTTGTTTATAGTAAACATGAAATAGCAGTTTTATAGCCTTCTTGCCAGAAAAGGAGTTTGTTTTTAAAAAAAATTTCAAAGTACCTCCTAAGACAAGTTCGTATATTTGGACTTGAACAAAATGTTAAAACTGAGAAATATACAGATTGTCCACATATGTATCCAGCTAATCTGACAGAAGGTAGAAGGATATCCAAAGAGGCACCCTGAACTGCTTAAGTCACTAAGCTACCTCCTTTCTTCAGAAGGTATTCAGAGAGCTTAACAAGCTAAATGAATAAGCAACAAATACAGATACCTATGCAGCACAAATTCCAGAAAAAGTTTCCAAGTGTTTACAAAGAAAGCTGACAAGCTCATTATTTTAAGCAAAAAGACCTAATAAATCAACAGATACAGAAGCAGCAATCTTATGAAATAAAGTCAAGAACTTTACATAGTAATAGTGCCAGTTTTCACATACACACAGGCAAAACTTTATTGTCCTTTAACAAACACAATTTTATAGAAATTGTGTATTAGAAATAGAAAAAAAATAAAACTCAAAAGTTGCCTTTTTCCATAGTGATTACAGAAAAAATACGTTTTCTATCCTTAAAGACAAATCGTATTTCCAAAATGTAAGTCTTCTCATACAACTTCAGTCTATTATTAAAGACGTCTAATTATACTTCCATTTGTAAATAAATTGCAAATCACAAACATTAAGATCATATTTCACAGCAAAAAAAATCTATGTGAATGAACTTCTGCAAAGACTTTCTGCAGGATTCACAGTCTCTGCAAAAACTACACCTCAATGAATACAGTTTGAAAGTGTGTGCGTGGTCATTTTATATTGCACTAATTTTTCTTGTCACATCTGCCCAAACCTGTCATTCAGATGCTATCAACTGGTCCAGAGCAATGTCATAAAGACTAAGAATAGCAGTAACTTTAGAATGAACCAAAAACATAAAAAACTTGGTGCTCACTGCTGTCCATAATGTGAAAAAGGTGAAAAAACTTTTTCACAATGAGAATGTGAAACCTTTCAGAACAGCAGCAGAAAGTAGCCCCTTTTCCCTGCCCTTCTCTGCCACACTTGGTTTTTGCTTTGCATAGAAAAGGGAATGTTTTGTCCCATTTTGATGCACTCTTATTTTTTGGTTTAGCTATTATACAGAAAAAAAACCTACATTAGAAATCACTAGAGTTTATTTGCTTTATGATAAATTCACATGTTAAACATTTCACTTTCAGGTACCACACATTTTTTTGTTCAGGACAGACAAAATAATTTTGCATTTCCTTTCAACATGTAACATATCCCCATTTCTTTTAACTGCATCCCCAAGTTCTAATTTTCTGTATTCTTCTTTCAGTCTACCTCCATATCTTCAAGTATTCTTGTCAGACACTGTTGGCTCCTCCTTACTGCACCTTCAGACAGCTTCTTGTTAAGTACCTAATACTGTCTATCCCATCCACTAAGGCAACTCAGATTTGCTTTTAAAGACTGCCACAACCATTTCTCCAAGACCGCAAAAGCATGCTTATTATTCACCCAAGGAACAAAACCTGAATCTCAATGGAAATAAGCTTCCTGGGAACAGATGCACAGCTATGAAACAACTGATCAGGTTTCCATTTCGGTCTCTGTGGTATCAGTCCTTGCAGCAGTTTTAGCACCCAATGGAGTCTCTTCATCTAGGTTCTGAATATCAGACAAATCAATAGCAGGTAGTGGTGCTCTCCAGTACAGGAATGAGTTATATTGACAGAATTCTTCTTCTTGCTTTGAAAAGAGACAAATAAACAAAAAGTTAACAAACGTTAATCTATATACCAGCATCACTAAATATACTTTTTATATGAGAAACTGAAACTAGGAAGATTTACTCAGCTATTACACATTAACAACTATTTTATGATTCTTAACTAGATCATTATTTACTCCTGTCTTTTTTAATATTCTTGCAAAGAATTATCTAACAACTTCCATAATTCCATAAAATTCTTCAGCTTATGACTTTTGCACAGAAAAAAGGTGTAAAACTTGTGCAATTACTGGACTTTACATACAAAAATGGCTCACTGCTTTTTCTTCTCAATAGTACACAATTTTCATGCACATTTAGAAACTAGTATTCAAAAGAATGTATTTGGCTACTTAACAGCAACTCAGAGGGATGACACATGCAGGATAAATAAAGCATTTTATAGTATTTAAACAACATTCTATTTCTTTTCTGTATCCAAATTTTGTATCCAAGAGAGGAAAGAATCACAGAATATTCTGAGCTGGAAGGGACCCTCAAGGATCAGCAAGTGCAGCTCTTAAATGAATGGCCCATTTGGGGAGCAAACCCACAACCTTGGCATAATGAGCACAATGCTTAACCTATTTAACTAGATAGTATCTCAAAAAACCTTGGAGAAACAAACACATGCTCATCTACTAGTTTAATATGGCAGTACAATTTTAATTTTTTTTTAAAGTCTATGAGAAAGTGCACTGCCTGTTTATAAACGTCACAGTTATCAACAGTGGCCAAGCTGTACATGTTTCTATGGACATGATACACCTAGGAAGAGGAATGAATTAAGTCATTCCTTAGGTCATGAGCAAGTATTTTCTTCTGGTATACAAAAACAGTGTATGTTGACACAAACCTAAAATAATGCATTTCCATATAATATTTGGTTTGCATTTCTCCTAACATGCAATTCAAATATTTTACATTGCAATTTAAATATTTTACTTCACTGTCTCAGCTGTAAGAGACACTGAACAGAAGTATTTTTAACAAATAAACTAGTGTAATTGTTTTGGTATTTCTGAGATAGCAAATGCAGCCTGTGGGGGGTCAAAACACCACCGCAATCCACACTGTGACTAAGTCAACTTCAATGGGCCTCTAGAGTGTGGCTCTTGAAAATATTAATGATTTGTCCGTTGATTTTGCAACAGAATAAAAAAAAAAAAACCCAGTAATGAATATCATCCTTACCCCTTCTCAAATACTGAAAAATTATGCTTTCCCCACTCTTCCCAAAAGAAAGAAGTACATAAAATCACCATACTTTTCATTTAAAGAATATATTTTTCTATTTGTTACCACATAGACCTCTCCTGAACGATAATCTGTTGTATTAAGCAACATCTTCCTGCTGCAAAAACCCTGCATGATTTAAAACCTGTAATAATTAAGAGAGGACGAAAGGTGTAGACATTTCATAGCAGTAAGATGGCTCCTTGCCTGTAGAATACTACTAAAGTGAATTTCCTCATTGGGAAAGTCTGTCTTCAGGAAATACTAAAGAAAAAAAGTTGCCATTAACTGAGACCAAAACCAATTAAATGACACCATGACACAGAACAAAAGGATTGATTATACTGAAACTGGAAGAAAGCGAAACTAAAAGTAGTTGCCCATTCTTGTAAACTGCAAGTTTTGTACTGCACAGCATTAACAACAATTGACAAGTGTGGAAAGGATGACTTTCCAGTCTGTATTTCAATATAGGCAGCATCACTCACACAGAACTGGGCAGGGCAGGTGGCTAACAAATTCTTTGAAAAAATCTCAGGCAGTGCAGTTTCAGAACCTGTCAACTACTTTTACAATTTCTCTCCTGCATTATTTGAACTCCCCTGACATTTTAGTAAAGTTTTTTTAAAAAGTTGAGAGCTAAATACTTAAAATCAGAACCCTGATGCTTTGTACGCATAAAGTGAATGACAGCTCTCTCGTTTCAAAATTATAAGAGTCTAAGAGCTCATAAACGCATACTCAATTTTGGACTAAGACTACATGCATAATTACTCTCAAAAGCTTTCAGGTTTACAGATCAGCTTTCAGGTTTACAGATCAGCAATACTGCAGTGTGAAAATGAAAAAAAAAAGTACAAAAGACAGGCATAAACGCTAAACATTTGTACCTAGAAGGCAAATATTCACCTTCAACTAAGTAAGTTTCCACATAGGTTTTGAGTAGAAATTCTGTCAAGGTAGGCAACAAGGTAGGCAAGCTCAGAGATAAAAAAGCTCAGTTTCTACAGACTAAGTTGCATAATATTTAAGGAGTTAGTTTTTCAACTCTAGTTGCAAAAGTGCACTTTGAATTAAAATAATCTTTCTTTTCTGGCCAACTGCAATATGATGCTTTAAACTTTAACAAAAACACTGTGAAATTAACAATATCCTGATCATACTTATAAATGTCATGACATACACAAGCCATAAACAGAAAAGGATAATACCAACCTAGAAATTGTATTTTCAGAAAGGTGTAAAAATCATAATCAGAAATACCATTATAAAATATTTAAAATATATAGGTAGGACACAAAAACTGGAAGAAATATCTCTAGCCTGAAGTGTTAATCAAGCTTTATTTTAAAACTAAAACATTTTTTATACAATATTGTGCTGAGAGAAACAACCTGTTAAAAATACACGCCTAGAAAACTCTTTTATATAGAGAACTAATCTTTACTGCGTGAAAGTTCAAGAGGCTTGTGGCCTTCCAATCACTGCTAAAGTTTACAAAATTATGCCAAGTAACACCAGGAGCAAGTATACCTGTGACAGGAGTCAAACTGTTCTGCAGAGGTTTATTCAATTTATTTAACTACTATGCTTATGAATATATGTGTTCTGTCTTCAAAAATAAAATAAATGCTTGTGTTTAAAATGGCTGTATAATATTCATAGGACATAGAATTTTTTCTTAATTTCTTCCTGCCTTAATTTCACCGTCCATCATCAATAAAACCCACTAACAAAGCAATCAACCAGGAAAACACAAAAAGAGCATGAAAAATAAAAGCCACTGTTTTCTTTACAGATTGTAAGTGGGTTTTATACTATGAGAGGCCTCAAATTAACAAAATTAGAGTCTACAACTGCCAATCAAAGCCCATCTAACCTGATGAGACTTTCTGCCACTTCCGTATCACTGAGTCTAATAGTTTGGTCTTGCAAGACCCAGGTGGGAGGAAAAGTCAGTTTAACACATACCAAACATCTACGTTTGAAATGTGTGAAATGTGATCATGATCTGCTTTGATTGTGTGGGGTTTTTTTGTGTTTTTTTGTTGTGGTTTGGTTTGGGGTGTTTTTTTGGGTTTTTTTTTGGTTTTTTTTTTCTTTAATTACAATTTTCTTTATATGTACCAAATTTTGTTTTCTGAACTATTGTGTAAAATGCAGTCAAGGCCAGGAAGAAAAACGTATATTGTTCAAAGTTAATCAGAAAAGTAGTTTCAATATACTTTAATCATTACGATACTGATGCCTTTTCCTCAGACCACCACTTCCGCGAAATGTTTTGGTTAAAAGACAGTTCTGGCATTGCTATAAAATGTCAAAACACGAAGGTTAGGGACGCTGTAGTGAGCCTAAGCCTCACCCGGACACAACAGAGGCGACACCAGAATAACCTCTGCAAGCTTCCACCGCACTGCTGTACGGGGATGAAGCTGAGCATAGCCTCAGGTAAGGTGGATAGGTTGTTCCATAAACATTTAATGGCACGAAGCGGGGAAGGAACCGGTAAAGCTGGATGATACTTCTCTTGCCTCGAAGAAGACAAAAGTAAAAAGAGCTTTAAGATGCCCGCGGCCAGGAGGCGCAGATGGTGCTGGGCGGCCCTGAGCGCTGCGCCGTGCCCGGCGAAAGCCCGCCAGCACCCCCGGCGGACACCCGCGTCCTGCAGACAAGCTTCAGCCACTACCGGCACCGCCCCTCACTCCGCTCCCCGCTGACGAGCGACGCGGACCCGTCCTGCACAGCTACCTCGGCGGCGGCCCTCTCTTTGTCCCGGCCGCCCGCGCGTCCCTCCG
>WBNO01019851.1:0-54169 GCA_013400575.1 Peucedramus taeniatus | reverse complement strand
CAAAAGTAAATATGATGGTTGTGGAATTCATACATGGTTTATTGTTCACCTGCTTAGAGCAATACCATCTATGCATCCTTTTACGCAAGAAAAAAGTAGGTAATTTTATCCCATTCAGAAAAAAAGGAAATACAATATGTTTTTTAAATAACACCTTTTCAGCTTAAAAGGTCTCTCTAGTGCTGCAGTGTCAAATGCCCCACCTCTGAGCTGGGGCTGTATAACTGCTTAATGTTTTGATGATATGGGTTGGTCTTCCAGATACTTGACTGGTCAGACCAGTAGTAGCTGTTTAGCCAAGAACAAATACTTCTTTTCCAAATCAATAAATCAATCCATGTATTTTCCCTTAGCACGCCTGCCTAGAAACCCACATAGTAAATAGGAAATTCTACCCTTTAGAAACATGTTCCAATCTTTGTCAAAATAAGATTTACTGTTAAGACAAAACCTGAAAAGTCCTTCTTAAACTGAAATTGTTATGACATTAATTATACATTTTACAGGGAAAAAAAGACTACCATAAAATGAAAAAAAAAAAAAAAATCAGTGAAAAACCAGCATGCAAACAGACAGGCATTTGACACCTATTTCAGTATCAGCTGTCAGCATTTACTGGTCAGAGGAAGAATTGTTATCTTTGGTACAAGACTCATAAACTACCAAGATGCACGCAGATTTTTTCGTGTCAGTAAACTGCCAAGCTACTTACTGGCAGGTCAGTTCAGGAGAAGGAAAATAATATGCTTGCAGGCTGCATTTTTGAATCCAAAACAAACAAAAAGCAAAACAAAACAAACAAACAAACAAAAATATAGTTCAACGATATATTTCTGTAGCTGTTTTAATCTTATTACAAGGTGACTATGAGGATTTGTTGAAACATAAATGTCACCTGTATTATTTAAGGCACTGAACAGTAGCATGTTGGACTCCAGCAGTAGATTGACCAACTAGAAAATAACCACTATTCTAGGCAATCACCAGCAGTTAATCTAAACCCCAAACATATTTGAAACATAGTAATACAGCCACCAAAACCACAATGTACATAACTGGCTGTGGATTATTGTGGGTTTTTCTAAATCAAGTGGTTTATTACTATGGAAAAAATGGAAGTAGTTTTATTTGATCAGGATTTTCAGATCAGGACAGCTACAAGGTCTGGCAAACTGATGTTGATCTGGTGACATCAACAATTGCTGCTTTATAGCCAAAATGTTGTAATTACAACCTAGCTGCTCAATAGCCAAGTTGAATGACTTGGGCAGGTTTGTTCCTGTCTGCATTCCCAAATTGCAAAACACATTGTGCTTGCACATCTTTATAACAAGGTAAAAACCCAATAGGAATCTGAAGCATGCTTTTATTTGCAGTTAGGAGTTGAGACATAAAGAAAAAGATGAAGCATGGGGAAGGCAAACAGCTGTGTCTTTTCACTGGTAGAGGAGGAATTTGTGTACATTCAAGTAACTTTTATTCAGAGTGAATAGTTTTTTTATGAAATAAAAGACTGAAAAATGAAATGCTACTATGCATCATCATGTTTGAGCTGCACTCCTGAAAATCCAACGCTGTCATAATATGTTATACAAAGTATTTTACATCACTTAATAAAATAAAATCTCTAAGTTCAGAGGTCATCGCTTGCAATCCCAGCTCCATAACCAACATTATTATTAACATAACCTGGCATTATGTTTACAGTAAATTAGAAAAATTCACTGTAAGCACAGACATAGGAGCTAGGGAAAAGATTTCAACTGAAACCATGTGGCAACCATTCTAGGTTTTACTAAAGCAGAAACCAGTTATTTTCAGCTGTAAATCTCTGCAAGCTGAGGTGAAAGAAAATATACATTTCATAGAATACCAAGTGTAGTAGATCAGTGGAAAATAACTCAGAACTCTGTTCAGTCTTCAAACAGCACTCCAAAGGAGCACTTGGTGGCCAGCCAAAGGATCTAGCTTTCAGTTTGTCATATTTCTCAGAGATTTTCAGCCAGTCTTTCACTGTTTCTCTCCCCTGCCCCATCACATTTCTTTTACTAATGCTTGATGTACTTTCCAGAAATAGATGTAGTCTAGTCAGGGCATCAACCCACTTAATGAAAAGAAGAGTTGAAGTAATATTGTGCTTTATAGAATAGCCTTTTATAGATTAAAAAGGAACAGAATTCTTGTAACTTTTTTTTGTGTGTGTGATAGCATTCTCCCATTTTTTTCAAGTGCTTGCACCTCTTTCTCACAGGCAAAATCAATACATTTTCAGAACCAAACTGTTTGGATGTATTAGATTCTAAGCATTGCTAGTTTAAAGAAAGCAATGAACATATACTTTATTCAGAGGTCTCCTGTTTTCCTATAGTCAGCAGCCTTAGCAATACTTGTACAGCCTGCTTTTTTTGTTCTTTTTTTTTCTTTCTGTAACTGGTCACAGTATGTGTGGCTGACACAGCATAGCTGTGCTCACTTCAATGTTCTGATCTCTCAAAAAGAGATTTCCAATCTCTCTGTGAGCCTATGATAGTTTTAGAACTGCATTTAATATCTCCACTAAGAAACATTATGAAAGCACTTGAAGAATTGAATTTAGAGATTCCTACAAGGAAACAATCCACCTTTATTATTTCAAGCAGTGCCCTTTCAGAATTAGTCACATACTAGAGGCCAGTGCCGGGAAAGGAGGAAATGTTGTCTCTTTGCTTTAAGATGGATTTGCTTTTGCAATTTTTAAGCTAAACCAGGTGACCTAAAATCTTAACCAAACTGAGATTCTGCAGAAGCTTGAGATGTTCCCTGTCCTTCTGCAAACTACTCCAACAGCTAAGAACTGCCAGTGCAGCCTGGAACAAAGCTTACTGACCCAAGTACAGCCAGCACCTCTTTCATAATCTCTGGTCCACTACAAATGTGTCCCTCTAAAATCAGCACTTACAGTGGTCATTCACCACTTGGGACCCTTTGTACCCCATACATTTTTCTCCACCCCAGTTAACACCTTTGTTTCATAGCAGCCCTGAGAAACTGCGTTATT
Source organism: Peucedramus taeniatus (assembly GCA_013400575.1). NCBI lineage: Eukaryota > Metazoa > Chordata > Aves > Passeriformes > Fringillidae > Peucedramus > Peucedramus taeniatus. The sequence goes on along the minus strand of WBNO01019851.1, from coordinate 51,132 downwards.
GACTCCAGGTCTTCTGAATTCATGTAGTGTTGAAAAGTTAGTGGCACGTTTGCTTTCTGTTGGGGAAATTCCTGTCAAAGTTGTTTGCCAATTCTGCTTCTCCTGTATATTTTTCTAGGACATGAAATATTAGCAAAAAAAAACAACAACAACAACAAAAAAATCTCAAAAACTTTGAGAGAATAATTGTATTTAATTTATTCAATTACAGCAAAGCAAAAAGATCAGCAACAGTGTTAAAGATGACACATTCCGTCTTTTGTATAACACAAAAATTAGTTTATTGTGAGGTAGTTAGGCTTTCAGATTTTCTACATGTATTCAAGGCACTATTATTATTATTATTACCAAAAAATTCCAAGTTCTGTAAGCATTGTCTTTTGAAGAACACTCAGAAGAATGTGTACATCAAAACACATGTTAAATGAGGAGAAAGCTGGTAGTTTCCAAGTGAGCAAAAAGAAACCCATTATCCTGTTTTGAGGAGTAACCTACCTAACTATTTGGTGTCCTAAAAGTAAGAGTTACATTATTTTCTCATTGATCCTGGAAGAAAAAAACACAAAATCTTTCAGAGATCTCCTCTCTGATGTGCTTCGTTATTATGAAGTTTGGTAGCACTCAAAAGTTGTTGTCAGGCTGCTGCTGATAACCTTGGATGACATTGGAGCCTCTGTTCCAAAACACACATTTTCTAGGTGTACCTCCTTTCCCTGACAGAGCTCAGGCTTAGTACAAAAAAGACCAAAGAGAAAACACCCAAAAACCCAACAGCCAAAACTTTACCTGGGTAGTAATATAATTTCTGAATATCCTGTTCTTTTCTGGTCCATGACATCAAAACTATTATCCTCAAAACTACAAATTTTCACAAATACACAAGCTGGTGCTCTAAAGCACTAATTCTTTGTCATTAACCTAGTCAAAACTCCCTGAATCCTTTAGAGGGTTGTGTCTGAGATGAGTGCATGTTTATGCCTACTCAGCTTGGTTCAGCACCTCTTTCAGAAGCAGAAACAAGTGCATGCTGTTGTCTTGGTCTGAATTATCTGAGGAACACAGGTGAAAATCATCTCTTCAAACACTAGACATTCCCTAGAGACTGCAGTTGGGTGAAAAGATGCAATGAGTGGGGGCCAATATTTTACCACTGAATTACTGCTTGAAACCACACTGATGGATTTCTTTGGGGAATCTTTGAAAAATGTAGGTGTAAGGCTTCTACAGGCAGGCCTTAAGCTAGATTGTAAATACCTCTTAAAGCAATTATTCAAAAATATCCCATGTCTCATGTATTTCTTGAAACAAAGTCAAAAAAAATATGGACATCAAGAATAACCTGGTTAGACTGAAAGTAATACTCTACATGTAAGGATAAAACCTCTTCTACCATGATGTATAAACTGATCATGCACCCCTTTCTCACTGATTTTCTAGCAGCATTAACCTTACTTCTGAATTAAATTTAACCTGAAATTATTTCATCTTGTTTTTCTAACCCTTTTCAATGTAACATTGGCAAATGTGAAAGGTGAATAAAATCAGCCACATAAACATGTTTCTGTGAAGAAACTATCATGGTAATAGCCCAGAAAAACTCCTATTTTTGGTGTTATTTAAAACAAAGATGCGGTATACAGAACTTTGAGAGAACTAGAAATCAAGGCAGAGTTTAACTGAGACTGAACCACACACAAAGGTTTTATTTATTTCTTTATTTTATTCATCTTCATGTCTAAAAAGTAGGATTTTCATGATTATTGAATATTTCATGCAATATCATGATCAGAGCAACTTGTGGATATTTAGTATTGTTTCTGCAAAAACAGTGGAGCTGTAAAAGGTGCAAGGAAGGGTGACAAGAAGAATCAGAGTTATGGTTAAATAGCTCAGGGTTTCTTTGGGTTGAAGAAAGGAAAACTGAAGGAGTATAAAATATCAATATCTTTGTCTCAAATGAAAAGCACAAAGTGAATTCATGATGCTTTGCAGTTCAAGAACTAAAGAATATCCAGTAAAATTACTGTTAATGGCTTTATACAAATTAAGCTACACATACACATGAGATCTGAATTTTGAAAGAGATTGCTATGGGCCTCAAATATCCATTCTAAAAGGGATTAGGCAAATTTTCAAGGGCTGGACCTAGCAGAGGCTGCTACAACTATAATAAATGCACAATGTCTGTCTTCCCACATGTAAGTATTTAATTAATTGATTTTTGGAAACTGCATGCCTATGAGGAGAACATCCAACCTCTTCCCAAGCTGTTCTTATTGTCTTTCCTGGCTGTTGAATGGAGATGATGGAGATGAAGCAGTGCTGTGAACCAATATCGTTGTTCCTGAGTTCATGTTTTTAATATCTCAGGTGATAGAATAGTGAAGTCAGCAGTCACATAAAGCACATGAGAAAACAGAGTCCTCTGACAGTGGGTGCTAAACTAACATGCACAGAGTGCTGACACACTGTTAGAACAATAAGAACTGCTCTTTTCTTAATATGAAATCTAGATCCCTGTCCATAGTCAGTTATATCAACTGGGCTCTGACATTCCTTTTCCTTTAGAGTCAATGTCTGAATGCACAAATAGGCAAGTGGGGTGTGTGGTTTGAGTGCTCATAGGCAGATACCCTCTACTGTTGGTCCTGAGGCAAATAATGCCTACAGCTAGGGGCTTTAAATTATGGGCTGTGATGACAGACAAGCACAGGTTTACCGAAATATCATACCCAATTCAAAGCAAAGCAGTTTGACTGGTGCTCATGAGCCACTGGTTTGAAGTTTTGGGCAATAAAAAACACTTCATAAAATGTAACATTTGTTACCTCATCCTACCCCTCTCCCCAAAATGGCATCTTTTTATTGATTGCAGCACTTGATATAAATACATAAAAATAGGTTGAACAGGAAAAGAATGCGTTTTCAGCAAAATGTTGCAACACAAATAGAACTGAACATTGAGCTACAATAATACAATGGATAACAAAGAAACATGAGATACTTCATCAAATACTCTCCTCTGACAATTCCATTGAAACTAAAATTATTTTATGTGTTTGAAACAAATTATAGAATGAACTTAGTAGAGAAAATTAACATTTAAACATGGGATATCCACTAAAGTTAGGATATACATATGCAGCCACAAAAATGAGTGATTCTCCAAAGCCAAATTGCTGCTTTCTACTTCAATAATCTCACAGTTCACTACATATGTGTGAGTTCTGCTCTGGAGTTTGGTGTGTTAGCAGATAGTTTGCTGGATTCAAGTTTAGTTTTATGTGATTTGTCCAGGAAAAAGGAACAGCACTGCTGGGCCACAGTCATCTGCAAATCTAAGTCCAGCTCCTCATGTGCAGCAGGCCAGTGTCAGGTGCATCAAAGATGAAGAGTGGCATAATCAGTCTGCTATTCTGAACCTTTTGGCTCTAGAGGTTTCTGGCCATTTAGAATAAAATATCTCAGCCTCAACACTTGAGAAATCTATCTCTCTAGGAATTATTTGGCTGATGAAGTCCACCAGAGCCTAAAACTTTTTTCCTGTTTTTTACTTCTATCCATCTGCCCAGCTCACTCCATTAGTCTCTTTAAGGCAAAAATATTAAATTTATGTATATGTGATGTAGTTAGTTTTGTTCTGAGTTCATTACTGCTCTGGATATTGACTTTAGGAGTAAGACAACTGCTATATCTGCTTCAGTTTGCCTAAAAGTACAAAATATTTGTCTTATTAGCATTGCTGATGTCCATGCAGAGAAAGCTGTGCTTTCCTGTGTCTTACCAGAGCTCACTAAAGTAATCTGGAAGATTGTATGGTGTCTTTTAGAGAGGAACACCCGAGGAAAATATAAGGAACCTACTCCCCTAGTACTGAACACCAGCTGAAAACTTTTGTATGCATTTAGCTATACCTAGAGAGCATGCAATACACAGTTTTAATGTAACTGTGGGACTGAGAGGCCATAAAAAGAAGTGGGCTGCAGGGAAGAGCTGGGAAAAAGAGTATGCCAAAAAATATCCTTTCCCTTTGTGCCCCTGCCAACAGGCAGACTTCACAGAACTGGTTCTGAGGTAGCAGCATTATTCTTCTCAAAGCCTGTAAGAAAAAATCTATTAGTGTGATCCCAGCTGGGCTGGCCAACCTGCCTAGCAGGGGTACAGTGAGAAACTTGTGCCTCACTTGTGGCAAGAGCAGTGAAGCCACTGATGCAACCTGCAAACCTTTGCTCCAGAGGAAATATGAAAGTATCAGTAAATGTGAGTTAGAAAGACAGAATCTGGTCCTAAGTAAATATTGTTGCCCTAGCTATCTGTTTTCCAACTAAAGGAACATAGATTTCAAAGCTGTGTTATTAGGATGTAATCTGTAAGTCAGTGCCTCTGAGGCACTTTCTGTACCAGCTGCTGTCCTCTCTGTTCCAAACAACAGATATTACAAATAAAAAGTATTTATTTTATTTGGGGCTTTCCCACAGACTATTTTTAAATTATGACTTCTGAAGGACTGTACTGGCCGTGTTTCAAACGCTCACAAGTTAAAGCCATGAAGATTCTTGTTTTAAGCTCTTTGCTTCTCAGCAAGGCAAGAAGAATGCCTGAGCAAGGTTTGTGCCTGAGAGAAGAGAAGGTGAATCCTACTGTCATTCTCTTTACAGTACATTGCAGCATCTGACAGTGCATGGATCACATAGGCTCAGCCATTACAATATTGTACTCTCAGATCATATCTAGTTATAGGGCAAAACAAAGAGTATCTGCATGTGTGTTTCTAGCTCATGAAGACAAGCAGAAGGCAAGCTGAATATTTTCACTGGTTTCACAGTCAGTGGAGACCACTCCTGATCACACAAGAAGCAAATGTCAGACATGGTGGCAAAGCATTTGGTACTGAAACAATCCACGTTTCTCTGCTCCTCTTTCCCTCCATTATGGAAGGCAGAAGCTGCAGTTTGTTTGTGCATTGCAGACTCACTGTCCTTTCCCAGCTTTGTTTGGGAAACTGTGTTGAGCACAGGCTGGACAGTGAGCTTCCAGTAAGGCAACGTGTCACATCCAATGTCTTAACACAGACTGTAGGATTATTTTTGAACTGAAACCTCAAAGTAGTTAGAAGTGACTCTACATCTCAGAAGTGTGAGGACGTAAGGTTTGCAGCAAGCCAGGACTTTGGGAAAGCACACAAGATGTTGTGTCCCACATAGAGGCATCAGATACAGCTGTACCAAACACAATTCTTCCCAGAGCTCATCTCACACTGATGGAAGGAACCACTCACAACTGGTTTTTGAATAGGTCAGTTCTGCAGAGCCTTTGCACATGTGCTAGAGAGACCTAGTATTTAAAAGTCTTCTGATTCCAGACTGCATTTGACAGCTGGAACAAGGATTCTTTTGTCTAAAATATTAGTTAAGTCCTAGTTGCTGTTGGTATATTTTTGATAACAAAACATTTGAACAAAAATTTGGAAGGAGATAGAGATAATAAGAACATATTCAGTGACTGACTCTGTGATGTCAGACCATATAATAGAAAACATGTTCAAGGTCCCACGGGATAGTAAATACAATGATGAAACTAGTAATCCAAGTTTTTTTTTAGGTTTTTTTATTTTTTTTTTTAATTTTAACTTATGAAGCTGGAGATGGAAACACAGTCACAATCTACTCAACTTCTAGAATTTTGGAGAAGAGTAATTGCTACACTTAATATTGAAGTTGGCCTTTCCAGCGGACTCTACATTTTTTACACAGGAGATAACACAAGTCTGTCAAAAGCTACAGGGCACAAGAAAATATTTTGTTAAGAGAAATTTAGTGTCTACAAGATTAATACTTCAGAAATAGAAAACCAGCTGTGTCTCTGAGTATTGCTGATTAGTAAATTGATTTGACAGACCTGGGTAATCTGCTTGTGATGTATCTTTGTTCAACTTTTAGACCTGGAAGTTGCATCTACATTTTCAGGGTTGTGATTTCATACCAGAGATTTCTGTTTATTTTTTAAAATTTACTTATCATACAATGTATGCTCATTTTTAACAGTATGGTATGACTAAACAGCATTGTATCATGCAGTCTTTTGTTAGTAAAGAATATACTGCTGGAAAGAATGGTTTGAGTTTCTTTCTGTAAGTGAGCAAATGTTTTATTTTTGGTTAACATTATGAATGATATCTTCATGGCACCACATTTGATAAATGTGTTCTCACTGTCTTGAAATAGTCTTTTCTTTCAGTCCACCTCTTTAATGGGTTGCCAATTCCAGGTATCACTTACCCATGTGGTATTGTTATTTGTTTCATTTCTTTGTAACTATAATAGCTCCTAGTAGCAGAGACATAATTTGAAACTCATTTTATTAGAGGTTTTGTAAATCAGGAGCAAAATGTCTACTCAAAACATCTTAACTTAGATAACAATCTAAGAACTTAGTCTTGATCTGGAAGTGCTGGAATATCCCTCCATCATTCAGATGAAGACAGAAAAGCAAGGGGGAAAATCCCATGTAGGTCAAACTTCTTATTTCTGGCCAAGAGACTTACTCTTAGTTTTTCCTGTTGGACTAGAAAAATAATTGTTGGACATGGGTATTGTCTGCGTTCTGTCATTGCCATCTTTTTTGCTGCTTGAAATTTTTATGGTCTGGAACGCAGTTTCTGTTTGTTGTACAGTGGAAAAACAGAGGAAAAGGGCCTCAGACTCTGGATTTCAAACAAACAGAAGTGAAGAAGCTTGACTTTTGGAAAGCTAAAAATATGCTGGTACACATTGTTTCTGAGGCTTATTTGCATACCATGTATGCAGAAGAGGGTAAGCCTGAGAAACCATAAATTAACATATTACCTTGATATTCACAAACCATTAACCAGCACAGTTGTTTAGCTGTCCAGCATATTTTGGGGTATTTGACTTATCTCATGTTTTTATTAGTTTCTTTACATTTGGAGGAAATAAGTTTTCAGTTTGCTTAAACACCAGGGTTTAGCTGAGCATTACATCAGATTCTTTCCAAACCCCTGGGAAATGGCCAATGCATATGGACATATTAAACAGCACAGCCAAAGGATGAAAGATACAATGTCTATGGAGAAAGCCAGCTCAAGTGTTAGTAATTTCATTTAACACGTTATTTTTCTCATTGAACAAAACTGTTACACATGCCACATGTTTGAAGAGTAGGGGGTTTAAGGTAGGGCTGTTTATATATGATACTTCCTTCTGACACACAGTTGGTTTGCAATATTCTCTGTTATCTTTACATCTCCTAGAATCACAGAATCCTAAAAGCAAAGAATAGTTTAGGTCGGAAGGGACCGTAAAGGTCATCCAGCTCTAATCCCCCTGCCATGGGCAGAGGCACACCTTTCACTAGACCAGGTATGCAAAGCCCCATCCAACCTGTCCTTGGACACTTCCAGGGATGGGGTGTCCACAATTTCTCTGGGCAACCTGTTCCAGTGCCTCACCACCCTCACAGGAAGCATTTTTTCCTACTGTCTGATCTAAACCTACTCTCTGTTTGAAGCCATTGACCCTTGTCCTACTGCTGCACATACTTGTCAAAAGTCTCTCCCCATCCTTCTTGTAGGCTCCTTTCAGGTACTGATAGTTGATCTATGCCATAACTGGGCATCTTAATATCTGATTCAGAAATGTTGTTATCTCCATTTTACAGCTGAGGCATTGAGACATGGAACTGAATTGATCAATCAGCCACAAAGTCAAAGAAATGCATATAGAAATAATTTCTGCATACAAATTCTGGAGGTTTGCCTAGTGGGAAGGGTGGGTTTAATTTTGAAGTGGGACAAAAGGGAAGAAATTAACTAAGGTCTCCTGGACCATGTTTGTGGTGGTGTTGTCTTGACTTTAGGGTGTGGTACAATATTTCTGGCTTCCACTCTGGTTTTTAACAATCAGGCAGACTGCCCATAGCACACAGCAATACCAAAATGTGCATCATACTGCAGGGATGTGCATCACAATAGTACCTTGGCAAGCCTATTTCTATATTGTGAAGACAATGAACATGATTTATTTTCACAGTGGAATTCAGAAGCTCAAATTATATCCATCTGTGTTAACTCCTTTCCCGATGCTGACATCTGTAATATACTACAACTGATTGTTGCCTTTAGTCCAGAGAATAGGTGGGCTAACTTTTTGTGGCAGTTATTCATTGTAGATGAGAGTGAGTACTGATCCATACCATGATGGTATAGATCCATAAACCAAACTAATCCGTAAACCATAGAGAGCAACCATACTAGAGCAAGTAGTGTTGCTTCATTGTGACACACACTTGTTTCTGTTTTAAGTTACAATTCTATCTTTCCAGCCACTCACAGATTGAATGAAAAATCTAATAATAAAAGCAAAAATTCATAACATGACTTAAGCAGCAGTTGTCCAGGCAGCTAATGTAAGAATTGAATTATAATAGAGACCTATTCTAGTGTCTTTTTCTCTGTTCCGCCCTGATATTTGGTATGCATTTATGGGGGCCACATTGCTAATGGGAAGGAAACAGAGATGTTGTAAGTAACCCTTGAAAAAGGAAGAGAAGGACCAAGACTAAGCCATTTGGGGAGGATTTTTCCTGTTTAGTCATGGAAATACCAGCTGAAGTTAAGAGACAGTTTTGTTATAAAGAGGAATAACTTTCTGCAGCTATACTGCTTTAGTAGTAGCAGTAACTGTTGAAGATCCCTAACCTCTAACTGTTGAAGAACCTTGTTAATTCTGAATTTGGCTGTCATGAACCAGTCAAAGATTTAAGTGGTAGCTGTAATTGAAAACACACTGATGATACTTTTGCTGTTTTACTTACTAAAAGTTCAGTAATCTTTTGTGGTTTCAATAAGAACTAATACAGGTAAGGAGCCATTGGGCCAGAGACTCTACCCAACAATGCAGACAGACTCTGCTTAAAGGTTAATAAGGATACTCAGAGGATTAAGAGAAATTAGCACAAAAGGATTTCAGTGTTATACAGAAATACAAGCACAGCATAAAGGGTGAGAGCAAAGATAAGTTTTTTTAGTGTAAGGTACCGGTCTTGCAAAGTATTCATAAAGATTTACTTTTGGTGAGTATCACTTTTAACACTTTCTTCTGTTGCCTGTAAGAAGAATGAAGCTACCTTAGTCTCACTCTAAGCCAACATTTACAGGAATATTATTCTTCTTATTAGCTACAGAGGAAACCTACTTGGGCTTGGATCCCATCAATATTGAATGTTGATTTGCTACAGTGTGCTATGCAGACTTCTTTATGTATGTTGAATTCTAGCTCATTTTTCTCCCTTACTTTTAAAGATGCCAGATGACCCTAGGACTACTTTTTGATTTCTAAAACACATGAATATTTCTTTCACAGTTGGTTGTCATTGCTGATTTCCCACTGCATTTCATTACTAAGTTTCACTGGTAGCCTAAAGAATTTTTGACTCCCTTTCTCTTTTTATTAAATGAGTTATATTTGGCAATAGATACCTCTGAAGTTTCAACTGTCTCCATTACCGGCTGAAAGAGTAATAATATGAACTCAATATATTATAAATAGCTCAACTGTTTGGATTAAGATTTATGTAGAGGAATTGATATATGTGATTGCATGACCATGTTTGTGGTTTACACAAATCTTCTATACATTAATATTCAAAACTCATATTGATCTGTTTATATGAACATGTTTCTTAGTTACACTGAAGATATTTTTTTGAATCAATGCAGAGAAAAATGGTGATCCTCAGCAGAGGAAAAGAATAGCATGATTCAGGCATAAACAACTGAGCCCCTTTCAAATTCTTTTTCATTACTGCACAGAGGATTGCATTGCAGATCTCATCAGGATATATGTGGTCACCCTCATTAGAGGTCATGAAAAGACCTCACTTTTTGTTATTCTTGGAATCTACTGTCCCTTCAATCCTGCAGCTGTGAAGAACCCTATGTATCAATATGAATATGGAATAAGACTCTGCTGTAAAGGATGAAGTATCTTCACACATGATGCTTTCCGGTAAAGAATTTAATACACTGCAAATAACAGTATAGAATCTGTCAAAAATCAAAAACTGTCAACTTATGTGAAAAAATAACCAAGCTTTCTCTCTATGAAAGACTACTACTTGTTCATGCTGTTCTTATTTTAGGTAAATATGGCATTGATAAATATGCACTTCAGTTTATTTTTGCCAAGAAAAGTAGGAATGATATATATTGGTTTATCATTACCATGTGAACTCATATTCTTCTTTTTCACTAGGTTTCCTCTTGGCAGACCCCTAAGAGCAGTAAAAGCACAAATCTTCCATGATTAACAAAATCTGTGATCACCAATCTTCTATGCTGGAAAATAAAAACACTAAGATGCATAGATCAAATAAGTTGCACAGGAAGTCTGTAGGCAAGACTAACATTATGTGCTTTTAGCTCATTTTTGGACAAATCTATATGAATGAGTCAGGGGAATGACAGAAAATTATATTTGAGGAGCTGCAGCTGTGATAGTAAGAACTATGCAGTGATGAGGCTGCTACTACATTATGTGAGTAGAGGGACTCATGCATCACTTTGTCCTACAAAGAGGGAAAAGATGGCTACAGCCCTGGTTAATGCAAAGATTGTCACCTGAGTGATAGAAAGTACACTTTCTTGAATAAAATGAGCTGATTTTTGTATATAGAGGTTGAAACTAGTAGAGGGAGAGCACTACAGAGATTTTCAGATTCCAGAGTCAGAGAAATATTAGCAGGGACTGACCACTATGCCCTGATATCCCTGTGACCCACTGTATATTTTGGGAGCAGATATAAAGTCCTACCAAACCCAAGATGCATCAGACAAAGTTGGGAGGGTAGATTTAGGATTTTACAATGGGAATTGTCAATTTTGAAGACTATTAATTTAATACTTTTTTTTTTTCTTCATTCATTACCCTCCCCCATTGACAAACACCTCCAAAACATTTGATACAACAGTCTGCACTTCTGGAACACCTCAGGCTTCCAAAGAGATGCAGGAAAACTCAGAGCTACAGTAATGGCAGCAGCTATAGTAGCAACACTTGTGCCAGGAACAGCAGCCTCAGCAGACACGTAGCAGATGTACACAGCTGCTGGTGAGCCACTGCTGATCCGTGCAGAAAGCTGGTTCATTCCCTTAGTTTGTGTTGGGAAGTAGTTCAAAAGATGCAAACAATTCACAGCTTAGTTATGTGTTCTACCCTTCTCGTTCTCAGCCTTGTCCTGTTTAATGCAGTGTTTTGAGTAGCCAATGTCCTTGTGTAAATTAGATGCCACTGAATTTCCACAAAATCATAGTCCATCCATGTTCAGCCAATTTTTGGAAGTAAGTTTGGGATAGTAAATTTGTAAGTTTGGAATAGTTTGTGCTAAGTTTTTAAAACATTCGAAGAAAACATGCTAAGAAAATACCACAGTTGCAAAACCCAGGAGAAATAAAAGCTAGAAGATACAATAAATAATGCCCTGCCTATGTGATTAAAATGCTTATAAAAAGGGGGTTGAACCATTACTTTGTGTGTTCATTGCTCCCTGGTATCTGCATTTTTTCTATGCCTGTTGGCAACCCACTTTTCACAACCCCAGCATGATGGCCAACCTGATTCCTCTTCTTACATTAACTACCTGGCCAGAAGGGAGAGCATTTAAAGTCATGAGCAAATCTCAGTATTTTCAGTTCCTCTATCATCAGAGGGTCTCTTTTTGGAAGAAAAGGAAAAATCAGGAAAGCTCTGGGGTTTGGAGTATGCAGAGTGCTCTAAGATCTTTTAGAGATCAAAACCAACTTAGTGCCAAACTCTAACAGAAGGCTGACTGCAGGTGAGCTTACTGCTATAGTTAACATAACTAAGAGCTCATAACACTGAAACTTCACATACAACTTCAGCAATAAAATGAACAATTATATTAGTTTGAAATCTATATGGGTCTGAGAGTATAAGCCTCAGATGGGCCAACATTTGCTGCTAGATAACTTTACAAGGATGATGATGAATGCTGACTAAAATGATGAATCAAAGACCTTCCAGAAGTAGATTGCATTTCATATTTTTTAAGAAATAGTTTACCTGAGTGTTTTAAGAAGATGTGCTTCTATTCTGTGACTCTAGGTTTTTCTTTTTACGCACAATTAAGAAAAATCCATAAATCCATCCTTAGATGTCCCAGAAATTCTACAAGGACAAAATTCTAATGCATGTACTTCATAGTTTGTGCTCCTACTGATTCAGATATGTGAAAATTTTTTGCACACCTTTTAGCTTTTTTTTGGTAACAATTATATAAATGCTGGTAACATTCTGACTGCAGAAAATACAGTTAAAGCACTTAGACACAGAGCAAAGTATGTCACTGAATTCTGAGGGGCATCTAGGCTGGCTAAAAATTTTACTGAATTTGTATATCAGGTTAGATAGAACAACATCTTTAATAGTGTCCTCCTTCTGTCTAAGGAATCAAATTCACATTTCCGTTTCCACATCTGTCCCTTTCAGGAATTATCCATTTCTAGAGGTCTGCCTTCTAAATAAAAAAAATTAAAAAAAAAAAAAAATTGATATTTTAAAAAGAAAATATTAGCGCCAGTGATAAGATTGTTTATTGTGTAATAGAGATCCACAGCTGCCTCGAGACATCATTTTTAGTTATTTAGTTGCTTTTCCTGTCACATCTTCTTTTTGGCCCTAGCTCTGTTCTTCTCTTCAAAGTACCTCCATCCAAGCTGTGAAATCAGCTGCAAGCTGCCCTTTTTCTAAAGTTTTTGTGTCATGTCTCTTCAACTCTGGATGCACTCTGTTCATGACTTCCGAACTACCATAACTGCCCTACCTCGTACTTGCACTTTGGAACCCGTGTTAGGTTATAGTGTTACATTTTCTTTGGAGCTAATGTAGCTGGAGTGCTTTTGGAGAGACTAAAGATTCATGAATTTCTGATGCAAACTTTCATAGAGAACAAAAATTCTAGGGGTTGAACACTTAAAAAGAAATTGGAAACAATAAGGAGCATAAATGCAAGAAATTAAGGGTAGTTCTTGAAGATAGTTGATTAAACTCTTGTAAAATCAGTCCTTAAATAGATATCCATTAGAAAGCTTTGCCCAATATGCTTTCTGCTTGGATAATGAGCTAGTTATATACACTGGTGTTATCAGGAAAAAAAAGATGAAAAAAAATCCTACGATATTTGGCTAGAAAGAATCTTAACTCTCCAAAGACTTTGCAGTTTCTTTAAATAAGTATCCAAATCATGCCTGTTACTATTTTTAATTTAGATTTTATGAACTGAAACCTTCCATAAAGACCCTCTCGAACAGTAAGATATTCAAAGAAGGAACAAGTTTGTTTTAGAGCTTAGTTTGAGTAACTGATGTTATCATCTTGGATTTCAGTAATGGTCATTTGGCCTTAGAACCACTTAGAGTCTAACTCAACTGAAATAAGTAATATTACAGTAGTGATGAATCTTAATTGCATACAAAATATATGTACCACATTGTCTGAGATCCACATTATCAGCTGGTTGCCCTTGAGTGCTGTGTGTTTGTAGCTCAAAAATGGTAAAAGTACTGCAAGTGTGTGTGGGGGCTGTGTGGGTGTGTGTGGATGTGAGTGTGTGTGTTTTTCTGTCCAACCTTTCAAGTGAGAAAGTGGCAGAGGACCAGCAATTCCTATGGGAAAGGGAGAAAGGAAGGGTAGTTGAGCTCAGAATTTTATCAGTGCCGCTTATTGAGGAACATCAGTTTTAAAGGAAATTACTTTTAATAATTTTTTTCTCAAATTCTTATTTACCTATGAAGTCAACATAATCAGGGCATCAACTTTGGGCAAGCACTTTCACTATTTTTAAACTCAGTTTTTCTTTTCATCTGTTCCAATGTGTTCCAACTTACTCCCTTTGTTGATTATCTCCTTTCACCGAGGAGGTGACTAGTTATGGAATTTATTTTTAATAATGTTTAAGAAAATATAAAAATAGTTTAATGTTTACCTTAATAAATTTGCTTTGTATGATGTTTCAGATGACTGTAAATTAAATTAAAATTCTTGAAGGTTGTAAGGAAACTGAGAATAAAAGCCACATTATGTGACTGTCAGATATGCTGGTTACAAGTAAGGCTGGCAATGGTTCTGTGAATTTCCCCAAGGCTTTTGGAGCTCCAGATAGAAAGAAATGTTTGTGAGCACTTTTGGCTGGCTGTTCTCTTTCATACTCAGTCTTTCCTTTAGGGCTTTATACCTGCTTCACATCAGACTGGATGTTGCAATGCATGTGCATATACTTTATATTATCTGAAAAAAACCTCCAAATTATGTAGAATGACCAAGTTAGAAAGGAGAACATCTTTGCATATATGTTCTGGTCTCTAGCTTCTATCAGGATGAAACTGGTGTATTGATTTTGACCCACAAACAATTTCAGTACTATGAAACTATGAAAGACAGTACCAAAACAGCAGAGATGAAGTGTTATAGCCAGGAGGTATTCAGAGGAATAAGAAAGTGTGAGACATACAGAGAAAGACATTTGAACACATTCTGCAGCATTGAAAGACATTCAGAGACCAAGAATACCTGAGCTCATGCTATTTACTATGTATTCTTCATATTCTGTACTGAACACTGAATAAGTAAGTCAGGATAGCCTGCTTGTTGTCATCCTGTGTTTCTGAAAGAACTCTCAGAGAGAAACTGATCTACATTAACTCAGAGAGCAAAATACATCTGCATTGGGATCCTGAAGGTCAATAGACATTTAGGAAGCAGTCTGAAGTCTAGAGAGCATCACATGCTAATCAAACATTTAAAATGACATGCAGATGCATACAAATATTGGAGTAACTGAGAACTGGAGAGGTACCTAAAGTGACCCCTATGATCCGCTTTGCACTCAAAAGCCTTAGCTGGGATTGTGTATCAAGCTTGGGACAGCGAGGCCTAGAAATTATTCAGCTCCTTTGGAGGGAGTTTGGAAGGGTGTAAAAGCCAAAAGGAGGACTCAAGAAGATATGATGTCAGTCAGAAATCAAAAACCAAGTCTCAACAACCTAGGGAAGAAAAAGCTGAAAGGGGACATGATCATAATCTTGCAACATTTGCAAAGAAGGGAAACCACTGTTTTTCAGACTTACGGTGAATAGGTTATAACCTAAATTGCAGAAAATCAGTCTACACATAAGAAAACACTTTCTAGCATCAAGATTATCCAAGCCTTGAAACAGACTCCCTGAGGAGATTGTGAAATATGTAATTGGAGACCTTTAAAAACCAAAAAAACTGACAGGCAGAAAATGGTGAAGGCTTTTCCAGCTTTAATGTTTCTGTGATTCTCTGGTTTACATCCTTTCTATCTCACAGCTTCCATGTAGTCTATGAAAAATTCTATCACAGAAGATGAAAAAAGCAGCCTTTTTTAATTGGTAACTACAAACATGGGAGATATAAAGACACTTTTATTTGAAAACTGTTTCCTTATTGTCATAAAACATCTCGTACATATCAATGAGTCCTCTTTAAAATGCCCTGCCTTCTCTCTGATATTTTCACTATTAAGCTGACTCTAATTTGTATTTTGATTTTATTACCATTTTGTGTGATTTTTCATATAGTTATAACCTATTGTGTGTGTGTCTAGAGCCCTGTAAGTAATAAATCCAAAACGTTCTATCCAGTTGCATTCTATATCCATTATTAGTGGGTACACTGGAAAAGCAGAAAGGGAAATTTGGATATTATTTAAATTTTGAAAACTTCTGTTTCATACTTCCAGGTATGTACCATGTAAAGATGTGCTGGAGTGTTTAATACATACTTTTGGCAAATATTTTGTGTATAGACTAAAGAGATTCAAGGATAAGCAATTCAAATAAGCAAAAGCCATTCCAAAACTATCTTTACACAAAAATTAAGAGGAAGGTATAAGTAGCTAAGGATTTTTTTGGTTCAAATGGTCAAATCTATTTTCAAACCACTCTCACCCTAATATGCTTCAGTTACTTTGGCTCTGTGTCATATGAAACAATAAAAGTGGTGATGTGTTGAAGCTGAAACCATAAGGTGAGAAAGCAAAATCTGTTTTTTAAATTTATGCGGCCTTTTGGGCTTGGATTTATGTTATAATTGGCTATCCAAATTCTATAATCAAAACCTTATTTGTGATTTTAAAGAAAGCCAATAGGTCGGGTTGGAAACAATGAAAGTACACTTCTAGAAGTTGCATGAGATCAAATGTTTAATGAGAAGTTTGACTGTGAATAAGTTTTTAATTTTTATATAGTAATATGAGAAAATGTTAAAGATGTAAACACTTTTTAACCCCAAATAAAAATATTTTATGCCAAAAAAACCCTTTGTAAAAAAAAAAAAAAGACTATCAAAACAATAGAAAATTATGTACTATTATTTTAAGCAATTCACACTAGTGGAAGCATTAGAAGAAAGACAAGGTTTTAGACATTTTCACTGGTTTCATGGACCTCTCCCTTTGAGACCATTACCCAGTCCCCCTTGTCACCGCAAAGGTCTGATTCTCCTACTGAATCTCTATTACTGTTTTTTAACTGCATTTGAAAACTCACTAGATGATGATAACTTCAATAACATCAAACATCCAAAATCCAGGTATTGAAGAGACACATACCAGTGTAATAAATGTCTGCTGTCTTTTTAGGATGACTCAGTTTGATTTTAGTAGAAACAGCAATTCACTGAAGATAGTGTGTATCACTTAGAAGAAATTGCTATGTCACATGCAGCCCAAAAATTAACACCCTCTCCATCTCTGGGACAGGGAAAAACTTAAACTAAGGCACATGGAACTATTTTTATATAGCACTAAGTCCATGAATTCTGGGAGTACCCAGAAACAATAAATTTGCAGAATATAAGTTTCCATTTATAGCTCCCTCTATGTTAAATCCTCTTCACTTGCAAAATCTAAAATGGTTACCTAAATACCTAGGAGTACAAAGGAAGGTTTTTGCCTCTTTCACATATGTATGTGTATATATATAGAATCACAGAATGGTTAAGGTTTGAGAGGACCACTGATGGGGTCATAATACATGAACATACATAAAAACTTAGAGCCCTTCTTTGAATTTATGCAAGCATAACATCACCCTTGTACAAAGTGTTTAGGCAGAGGTCTTTTGCTCCAATACTTCATTTATCTATGACCTGGGGAACCAATTTCCTAGGTAAACATGTGAAAGGACCAGACTTAAAGAGAGAGAGACTACCTCAAAATAACACCACCTTCCCCTAGGTTCCCTATTTAGGTCTTACTGTATCAGCCTCCATTGGCATTATAGATCAGACAAGACAGAGAAGAAAAGGAGGAATGTCCTTGCTGATCAGCAGATAATATAACTAAACATCACTGCTGCCTTAAAGATAAAGAAAAATACAAGAGGTACAAGGCTGAAGTTGAAAAATATTGAAACATTGACAAAGAGCAACTGATAGAAAGTTAAGTAAGATAAAACAGCTAGTCTTGTCCTATTACAACTTAATAGGTTTTTATTACATTGGGGACTTCTCAAGATCCAGGCAATTGCACATATTTTTGATTTTCAAAATGTGTAATTGTTTATGGACAACAAGCCTACTTGTAAAGAACAAAAGCGAGCATGTGGCATGGTATTGACTGGTTTCACTGTCTCTTTCATAATGGTGGAGAACATATCTTAGAACTTGCTTAACTCACTGGCAGTTGCTTCTCACTGCATCTTTTCCTCATGCCTGAAGCCCCTGCTGCAGCTAATTTCAGATATGAATTGGGACTTTCTCAAAACCCATACTGGATTACAAGCTAGCTACATATTTTGACCTTGTTTTCTTCAAAAAGGCAGACATTGTATATATGACTTTGAAGTAGCTGGACTGCTTTCATAATGGTCCATGTTGCAAAGGTTAGTTACTTCAGATCTATTTGATTTTACACATTCTGTACCTCAACAACCATTCTTATGGCTTTTGATGATAAGGATCTCTTAAATCGTCTACACCTCAAGAAAGTGTAAATCCTTCCCATTTGACAATATTTTCTACTCACTTTGTCTCACCATAAATTATGTCAACAGTTTGAAGCAATGGAGAACTTAGAAACTGTTGTGAACAGCACAGTTTACATCAATACACCCATTGTTCAGAGTCTTGGCATCACTAAATGAAAAGGTAGTGTCAGCACAAGGATAATTAAAATAAAAAATCCAACCCTTTGTAACTCTTCTGAGGAGTTTTTATAAAAGGCATATGATGGGAGAACCCTTTTTTTTTTTAAATTACAGAACCATTTGCAAGGAACTGGAAGAATTTATGTCCCATTTACATAAACAGCAAAGTAGTTAAGGAGAGAATGCAAAAGGAATCACTCTGTAACCTTAAAATGCCACTAACATAGTCAGACATTCCTCCAAAGTCTACAATAGCTTTCTGAATATTTTCAGCACTTTTCAAGAAAGATTTTATTTTCAAAAATTCACTTCTCTAGATTTTCAAATCCATTTTACTGAATAACCAACACAATTCATATAAAATTTAATATGGCGGTCATAAAAATATTCCTTTTTTAACTTTAGAGATTGGAATTTAAGCAAGAAGTTTGAAGAGAAATGTTCTTTGTATGCATTTCATCCCATACCTCTCTGTATACAGGATTTACAGTGAATAGAAGATCTGAGGCTGACTTAATCAAGAATATGTGCCATACCCTGATACTATCAGTTCCATGATGTTCTGCAGCACCATTACCACTCAAGCCAATCCTACACCATATAGAATGTGCACAGGGGTTTCCCAAGAGGCAGTAAGCTGGCTGAATAACTGAAAAATCCTTTTGCCAAGCTTAGTGATATACACAATTACCAGGGGTAAATTTAACAGCAAAGTTGGTTGGGTGTTGTTTTTTTTAATTTTTTTTTTGTTTTGTTTTGTTTTGTTTGGGTTTTTTTTATTTTTTTTTTTTTTTTTTTTTAATGGCTTAGCTGCACTGTATGTGTGTAAATGGAGTGGAATGAGGAATCTGGTACTTCTGGGCAAATGGTCAATGAAATATTCTGGTAGGGTAAGAAGAAAGAGGAAGTTTACTACTATGTTCCAAACTTTGGGAAATCCTGTTAATGTTAGTGGAACTGCAGCAGCCAAATAATGGTATTCACAAATTAAAAGCCAAAGTAGAATTTAAGAGGTTCATACATAGGAAAAATAAATTTAACAACATAATTTAATAGGCTGTTTACTAAGAAGCAACATCTACCAATCTTTTCAGCAGACACAGAAGTTTAAACATAAATTTGAAATGTTGTTTTTGTCCAGTATCTCTATAAAATCTGAAAGCAGACCAAAAAATATTTGAAAATAACTTGAAAGCAGTGACGGCATTGCTCACATCAGACTAGTGTCATTTCCCTAAAGCAGCAAAATAAAGAAATGCTGGCTTGTACCCTGTGTGAAACATGAGTCTATATTTTAATAGACTTCTGGCAGAAGTCAGTATTATGTAAGTTTTAAACCAAGGATTACTTGTCTTACAAAACTGAAGAACACAAAATTAATTGTTCAGATTTTAGCTGAGAAAATGAAGCTTAATTGAATTAATGGACTAATGTACTTCAATATATTTTTTAAGATTTGAGGTTTCATTTGGCATGCACCATATTTTGTGTCTTTTTCAGCCACAAGATATGTTTACAAGTTTTTTCTTTGCTTCTATGTAATTTGGCTGAAAGTAGAGAGGTAATCCATCTTCCTATTTTGTGCAAAGTCCCTTGTCATCTGCTGATTGACTGGCATAAATCATTATTAACTTTTGGAGCTCGTAATATTTATTTGCATGAAGTCAAGAGGTTTACAATTTGTTTTGGTTTTACCTTACAACATATTGTTTCAGGTTTCCAGATGCTGCAGATTTTAATCAAGAAACAGTTTGTTATTCTTTCAGCAAATCTCCAAGCAGAAAGCATATGGAAAATCTGTCCAGAATTCCCTCAGAAAGAGATTCCTTCCTTCCTTCCTTCCTTCCTTCCTTCCTTCCTTCCTTCCTTCCTTCCTTCCTTCCTTCCTTCCTTNTTCCTTTCCTTTCCTTTCCTTTCCTTTCCTTTCCTTTCCTTTCCTTTCCTTTCCTTTCCTTTCCTTTCCTTTCCTTTCCTTTCCTTTCCTTTCCTTTCCTTTCCTTTCCTTTCCTTTCCTTTCCTTTCCTTTCCTTTCCTTTCCTTTCCTTTCCTTTCCTTTCCTTTCCTTTCCTTTCCTTTCCTTTCCTTTCCTTTCCTTTCCTTTCCTTTCCTTTCCTTTCCTTTCCTTTCCTTTCCTTTCCTTTCCTTTCCTTTCCTTTCCTTTCCTTTCCTTTCCTTTCCTTTCCTTTCCTTTCCTTTCCTTTCCTTTCCTTTCCTTTCCTTTCCTTTCCTTTCCTTTCTTTTTCGCCTCCTCCCCTCCTTTCCTCTTCACTTATTTGCCCCCTTTCCCTTTTCTTCCTTTTCCCTCTCTCCCTCCTTTCTTTTCTTTTTTTCCTTTGAGGTGAGCATCATTAGAATCAAAGAAAGATCCTCTAAAACGTTAACAATCTTCATGGTGTTTAAAGAACCATGAATGACTGCCCTCACTGGGAAAAACAAGCAAGTGCTTTTTGTCTTCATAGTAGCTTTCACAACAGTTCTGTGGCTCCTGACCTGGGCAGTTGGATTGGTCTGTGCTGGCACACTACCCCAAGGATCATCGTGGTCCTGGTTGCAATGGCTCATGTGTTTCTGGCTGACCAAGGTCTCGCTGGAACACATGATGTTGGCTTGCCGTCTTGCTCTCAGCTGCTAAACTGCCCAAAATCACAGCTGCAGTATATGCAGTATTTTTGTCATGCTCACTCTCCTAAGATTTTATAAAAAAAAAAAAAAAGAAAAGAAAAAAAAAAAGGTAAGATTACAAAGACTGCAAAGAAAGGTTAGTGTTGAGAAATACTAAAGGATCAAAAGAACAGAAAATAATACAGAATGTCAAAATGCACTCTAATGTAAGAAACACATTTTGAATGTTATAATTGTGGCTTTTAAGACTGCAACTAGTGAAAAGGGGGTTGATTACTTGCTGCTGTAGTTTGTAGAGGTGAAAAAGGTGAAGTTTATGCTTTCTACTCTTGAGTCTAAACATGGACCACATGATATTCTGAGTTTTAGTAGGTGGTTTAAAGACAAAAATCTATAGATTCACTGTTTGAAATGTTAAGAAATAAAAAAAACAATACAGAAACCTCTTTTGGACCTACAGCATTCCTGTCAAACATTCACCTAGACCAGGGTCTTTACAAAGCAGTGCCTGTCTGTCTTTCATCAGGCATGGCCACAAGTAATCTAATATGCCATTAAAATCCCAAATTTATTTCTATTAAAGCAGCATAATCCAAATTCATTGCAAAAGAGCTTCTACTGTAAAATACTGACTCATTTTTTCTCCATTCTTTAGCTATTAATTATTTTAAAAGATACAGCTGTAGTGTCAGAAATCACATATCTCTTCTTTATAGCTGTTTGGACAAGCTGTAACGGTCCAGTGCAATTACCTTCATTTTAGTACTTTAGTCCCTTTATTTTTTTAGTACTTTTTTAAAAAAAATACTTTTTAAATTTTGTTACCATCTTTTGGTTGTACGATTTTAGCTCTAAGCATTTTTCGATGGGGTGAATTATGTTCATCGCTTTCATGGACACGTTTCATTTTATCTTGTGCACTGTGATTCACTGCAACCAAACTATGTACCCCTTCATATTTCTTCCCCAAACTTCTAGTTTCCTGGCAAAATTGAATCTTTGTGCGTAACAAACTCAGTAATAACTGATTTTGTTACTTTCAAGAATTTGTGTCCTTTCCAGCTGGCAACTAAGAACCAGTCGGCCACTAGCTCACTCTCCTCATGTCTGGATGGGAAAAAGAATGAGAAGAGTAAAAATTAGGGAACACATTGGTTGAGATAAAGACAATTTAATGAGTAAAGCAAAAGCTGTGCATGCAAGCAAAGTAAAATTCATTCACTACTTCCCATGGACAAGCAGGTGTTCTGCTTGTCATCCGGGGAAAGCAGGGCTCCATCTCATGTAATGGTAGCCTGGGGAGACAAATACTATATTTTTAAACATTCTCCACTATCTTTTTTTACATGCTGAGCATGATTCCATACAGTATGGAATATCCCTTTGGTCAGTTGAGGTCAGCCAGCCTGTCTGTGTTTCCTCGCAACTTCCCATGCACTTCCCAGCCTCCTTGTTGGTAGGGTGAGGAGCAGAGAAGGCCTTGATGCTGAGTAAGCACTGCTCAGGAACAAGGAAAACACCCTTTTTTTTATCAACACTATTTCCAGTGAAAACTCCAAACACAGCCACATCAGCGACTCTGAACAAAATGAACTCTACTCCAACCTAATCCAGCACATTCTCCACCCCTTATTCCACACCATTTACATAATGTTTAGGTGCCACAATATCCAGTAGAGCCTCACTAACCACCACCTCCTTTCTCATCTTTTGATATCATACATATAATTTTCTTAGTCTATGAACCACTAATGTCCATAAAATGTCCATTGAGTTAATTTAGTCCATGACTTTGGGTTCCATCTGTTATGGTGCTCACTCGGGAGAGGTGGTGTGTTCCATGGAGTTACTAGGAGCCCAAGTCAGCTCCGGTTGGATCACTGCTGCAGTGAAACTGCTTCCTGTAAAACTCATTTCCCACCGGTTTGGGTGGCTCCTGCCATAGTAATTTCTATAACAGGCAACTTAAAACCTGGGTTACAAAAATGTAAAGGTATTTCCACTAAAATCTCCACCCCGTTCCCTTTGGACCAGATCACAGGGTTTGACATTGCAATAAACCCTTTCCTGTAACCCTTCTCCAGCCTGGACTTATCTGCAGACTGCAGTCCCTTAGTAGAGCACTTGCTCTCCTAAGTTGAAGAGAGAATGCAAACTCTAGGACTTTTGTCTGGGAGTCTCTTCAGGAATATACCTGCTGCATCACAGACTTATCTTCAGCCGCAGCTGCTTTGAGGTGCACCTATTCCTGTGTGGCCTTTTCCCATGGGCCACAATGCCTTCCGAGTTACCTGCTCCATCATGACCTTACCCATGGCTGCAGTCCCTGTAGGGATGTACCTGTTCTGCTGTGGGCTTATCCATGACCACACTCCTTGAGGTGCTCCAGCGTGACTTCATGCAGAGCCACTGATGTTTCAAGGTGTACCTGCTGCAGAAGAGACTCATCCATAGCCACAGATATTCTGAGGCATTTTTTCTCCAGCATGGACCCCAATACCTTCAGAGGTACGTTTGCAGGGGGGGACACAGACAGATCCACAGCACTCTTTGGGGTGTCCTGCTCACAGGTCACAGCCCTTTTGAATCAAACTCACAGTGGATTTCCAGCCTCTCCAGCAGAGCAGCACAGAGAGAGCAGTGATGGCCTGGCCATCTTCCAATCCAGGCTCACTGCCATGGCCGTTATCAAAATGTTCCCAGGCACAGCAGGGTAAGATGATAAGCAGAGTAGCAGTGCAGCAATGCACAAAGCAGTGAAAGCAGAAAAAGCAGCTGCTGATGAGCACTAAGATCTAATACATAGCGGGCGAGCAAGTCCCTTGGCAAGCACAAGAGCATGACAATTAATAAGCAGCAACAACAGCTATAGATTTGATCAGGCACTTGATTCCAATCAAATCTGTCATTATCTTGAATCCTTGAAGGTCCATATTGGATATCTCACTGTTTTTCTCAATAGCACTTAGCATGTAAAATAAAAGTAAAAAATACTTAAAGCCCCATTGCATCAATGCGGTTAAAAGCACCTGATCTATGCAAGTAGGTTGACATGCCCTGCTCTGGGTTTTAGGAGCATGATCACATAATAAAATCCTTTTTTTCTCCCAAGACCTTATTCTGTTCTACTTTGTTATAAAATGCTTTGTAGCTGTTACAGTCATATGGAACCATGCTAGTTAGTTTTGTGGAATATTCCTAAGATGAAGGGCAGGGCCAGGGAAAGAGCTTTGAGAGAGAGGTTGAGCCATGCCTGGAGAACAGGGGCAGCTTTGTCATCAACTACAGCATGTGCTTGGCAGGTTTGTCAGGAGAAGCAAATTAATGTTGCCAAATTGCATTAACTGTTTGAACTCCTGCTATAAACTTGGTTATTGTAAGATGCTGCCAGGGGTAGAAAGTTGCCACACAGAGTACCTCCCTGAGGAACATAAGCTTCACTCAGTTTGGTTCAGATATTCAAGCTTCCCAGAGAATTGCGGATGGCGCATCCCTGGAAGAGGTAAAGGCCAGATTGGACGGGGCTTTGAGTGACTTGGTCTAGTGGAAGATGTCTTTGACCACGATCTTTAAGTTCCTTCCAACCCAAAACATTCTGTGATTCTATGATTCTGTATGTCTTTACAGTCATTACTCTATTCCCTCAAAGAAGTTTTCTGTCATCTACCATTAATTTTTAACATTATCTGTCTTGATAAAAAGACAAATTCTAGAATATAATTCAAATCTTTATTTTACTTGAACAGGAATTGTCATTTTCCCTTGCATATAATATTAGGGCTGATTTCAGATTCTTTAGATTAATGAGACAGACTTTAATGGATTTGTGATAAATTAAGGGAGGTGGTGTGGTCCTGCTGTGGCTGGATACACAATGCAGTGGAGGCTGTACAGTTTCCTATGTGGACCACTTAGTTATAGAGAGTCTTAATTTTTGCACAATTTTTCATGTCTTTCCCATCTATGACTAAAAAAGTTGCACAACATGAATTTTCTAGAAACAGAGTTTGTAGTGAAAATTAATTCTTCAACAAAAGTGAGGGTTGTGGTGCAGCTGAGTTAATTTCTACTTTAAGAACGGGTAAATATTAGATCATCCAAACAGACAACAGTCTGTGTCTGAACAGACACACAGTCCTGAAACACGATAGTAAATATTAGTTACTCAAAACAACAGTTGCAGTGAGAAGGATTTGAGCGATCTTTAGGCTGCAATGTCTCCTTACAAAATAGCTCATGGAAAAATTCCAGGAGTGGACAAATTTGTCAAGGTTACAAATGAGTAAAATTTGCTCAGCAAAAGGTCTCGCTGAGCTTGCTTGTTAGCTAGATGAATTTCTTGCTTGTTCATGGAGCAGGCAAACATGCCACTGGTCCGAGTTCTCTGAGTTTTTTCTGGATACTTTCCAGTTCCAGGGGTTTTACTGTGGCAGGGGAGGATTTGGCCAAACATATATGTATTTTTTTTTTTTGTGTTACATAAAACTGTAGGAAGATAGCTTTGCCAAAGGGCGCAAATAATTTTTTTTTGTTTTTACAGCTCAGAGTTTTGTTGGTTATTTTTCCCAAACAGGATGTCTGTAGTGGGGAGACATAGTTTCATTTAGTTGTTTCTGCTATGATTTTGAAAATTTCAAAAGGTTTATTTTATTTTTTTTTCAGTGTGATATTCTAAAATATTCATATATATTCATTTATATTCAGATAAAAATATTCACTGACTCCAAACCTTATAATATTGCCATGAAATAATCTATAAAAATTTGGTTTGCCTGTTGGTAATGTGAAGCAAATTAATCTTATTTGAATAAGATATTATGACAGAACACGACACGTTGGATCATTAGCTCTTGGGGGCAAAACCTTCATCCCTCAGGAGAAACAACTCCTTGCTTTCTATGCTCAGCCTAGTAGAGTTCTAGTCCATGCAATGGTCTTGTTGCTGTAGCATGAATATTTATTGCTTCTGTAAGGAATGATGCTTTAGCAAGAGTGAAGACTACGGAGTCTTTAGTTGCTAAAAGCTAAAATTTACTAGCAGATATAAATATTACACTCCTTTTGAGGAGAATTTCCAGGTGAAACCTCCAACCCCATTTCCACCTCCAAAAAACCCCAACTTCTTTCCTGATATTATTCCAGAAAATTAGGTTCTGTTTTATAGGTCAGCCATTATAACCTAGAAAGAATGCATAGATTCAAAAGGAGACAGGACCCATGATCACCCACAGTCTTGTGATTCAGACACATTTTGTCTCCAATCTTCTGAAACTACACGAGAGTTCTCAGTTTTCTTAAAATTCTGCACTCATATTTTGTGAAAGGAAAAAAAAGAGTATGCATTTGGAATAAGGTCAATTTTTTCTGCTCTTGTACAGCTATTTGTAACTTTTTCATTTACATCTCCAGGCTTATCTGTATTTCAAATTTTTTCATAAAGACCTAATCTCAAATATTCCATTTCATGTTTGTTATTGATTGAAAATTCACAACTGTTACAAGGTCAGTTAAGAAAGGCTTCCTTATTTTCTTCCTTGCAGTAAGTTAAACTTTCATGAATAGAGAACTGCAGTGTTTCAAGATAATTTAATTAGTTTCCAAATTTTGGCATTTGAAGTTTACCTCTGAATCACTTTTTGTTTTTAGAGCTGGCCTTTATAAGTACTCTGTCTGCATGCTTATATATTTGTGTGCTAAAGGAAATGCATGGTGGTAAAAATATGGAAAAGCTTACTTGCACAGAATACATTTTGATAGTTCCTATTCCCTTCTTCTAGGCAATCCAAAACACTGAGTTCAATAATCAAATTGTCCTTTTTATCCTTGGCCTTTTGGTGTTTCATGGTGTATTCCGAAGGATTTTCATGTAGGGTTATTTTGGTGGGGTTTTTTTTCTCTAATTTTTTATTACATATCTAGAATACTAGAGATGAAACTGAGTATAACTTGTCTTTAGCAAGGCTTTCAATATGGTCTTCAACATATCAAACTGAAGAGATATGAACCAGATGGATTGATTACAAAGTGGCTGGTCAGTGTTAAAGTGTCGGGGTGATAAATGGCATAGGAAGTCAAACTGGACTTACTATTGAATGTCTTAAAGTGTCAGTGCTGGAGCTCAAGCTATTTAAAGTCTTTATGAATTATCTGGACAGTGCAACGGAGTGCACCTTCAGCAATTTCATGGATAACACCAAATTGGGGGGGTTTTCAGCATGCTGGAATGTAGGGCTACCATTCAGAAGAGATCTCAATCTGCAGAAGAAACAAGCTGGGAGAAATCTTAGGAAGTTCACCAAAGACTATGCAGTGTCCTGCACCTTATATGATAGGATATTATAACCTCAAAAAGAAATACAGTTTCTGTAGGGCAGTGACTTGTAAGAAGCAGATCTACAGAAAACGAGCTGAGCATTCTGGTGTACATGTTGAGTACAAGAGAATCAAAGAATCATTTAGGTTGGAAAAGACCTCTAAGGTTATTGAGTCCAACCATTAACCCAGCACTGCCAAGTCTACCACTAAAACATATCTCTAAATGTCACATATTTTAAATACCTCCAGGGATGGTGAGATGCAGCAATATGCCCTTATGCTCTCTGGGTTCTCTTAGCCAAAGATACATACAGCAGGTTATGTTCACCTGGTGGATTATTTTCCTCTATTTGTGAGGCTGTATCTGAAATACTGTCTTCCATTTTGGTTCCTAATACAAAAAGTTATTTCCATGCTATTTGGGAGGGAGGGGAGTAGGGGGGTGAGAGGAAGAGAGTTGTACAATCAGGAGAAAGAGACTGCCTTTTCAGTTATTGCTTGAAAAGATACAGTTAAATATCAACAAAGGTCAGATTCCTTCATCTCTACTTTTCTGGAGCTTCCAACAGTCTTTAACCTAAAGAGTTTGCTGATATACCTGCACTTAAAGTGGAACTTATGTTAACACCAGAGCAGAACAAGAACTCAGAAGATACTTGGCCTTTCATAAACAAGGTCACAGTCAACTGTAAATGATAATATTTTACACTTGGGAGAATGGCATGGAAACACTGGATGAATAATGACTAGATGAGACTGACAAATGGGAACAGTATAGGTGATGTTTAGTGTTTGCCTATCAAATGGAAAGAAAAGAGTAAATCAGTTAATAAAAATCATGATGCCTCAACGATTGTATGTAAGGTTTCCTCATTTCTCACACAACCCTAGCAACTGAGCTGGACCAGTTTTACTTATCATTTTACACTGAGACAGGTAGAAATGACCTGGGAATGCCTCCAAGTATAATTTCATAATCATGTCAAAAGGATATTGAGGACAAGCAGAGACTCTCCCAAAAAAAAAACAAAAAAAAAAAAAAAAAAAAAAACCCCCNAAAAAAAAAACCAACCCAAAAAACTAAACCCCATCCCCACCCCCGCCAAAAAAAAGAGGAAAGTCTAGTCAGCCAAGAAACTTTGTCTTAAAGGTCAGGAAGGATAAAACAGGATTGCCAAAAGTCAAACTGTGTTAACTTGTAAGAGATATTCTCACAAGTAGAAAAGATTTCTTCCAATGCAGAAATAAAGAAGGATATTGATGCTTGTGCACTGTGGTAAGCACTGAGATTGGGAGTAAATGAAATAGGAAACTAATTAAATTATTTGCTTGAGCTGAGATAGAAAGAAAATGAAATGCTTCAAATAATCCAATTTCAAGGCCTGGAGAATATCTGTTTCTAGAATTCTCAGAACAGGCATATGAAATGAAATATCAAATAACTAAATGGGCTAATAAATACATTGACAAGGGATTACAACAACCTAACCAGAAAATAGCAAAGGAGGTTCTTAAACTATAAAGGAAGAAAAGAATATCATGTGATAATTCCAATTCTACGATTATGTCTTCAACAGTATTAAATGCTATGAGAAAATATTTCAAAGGTATAAGTAATTAAGATGGTTCCAGTAAAAAATAATTGGGTTAATATATGTAATACATTTACCCAATCTAGATTATGCAATATTAAACAAAGGAGTGAGAAAACAGAAATTCTAGATAAAAAAAATACATAGCAATACCATACCAGAATTTCAGTGAAAAAAATTAATATATTATTACAGAAGAAATTATTGGCAAAGCTGGAGAAATTGAAAATTAGAAGTGAAATAATCAATGAGGAGTGCACTTTGATAATTTATATTTTTTTATTAACGTGTGATTATATGACATAAAGAACCCTCAAGAGGTCTCTAAAGACTTCTCTGTGTGTTATTTTAATCATTTTTCTTGGTGTAGGTAGTGAGTGGTGAAGAAATGGCTAATCAGTGCTAGAAAGCACCACCTCTGTGAACAACCTGAATTTCTGAAAGAGCTGGATGCACTTGAAGATGAGCAAAGGAAGTGATCAGAAATTCTGCAGTACACATTACGTGATTCTGTGCTTAGGAGTTACTGAAGAACTCTTGCTTTAAACTCATCTGTAGAAAAGAAAATTGAAAACCAAGGTGGAGCTTGACAGCCCTGGACAATTAAAAGTCAGGTACCTGATGCAAACTGTGAGTATAAGCTAATGGGATTTGAGAATTTGCTAACTGAGATATTGTAAATGAAATTTACAAAATATTTCAGTTGTGTTGATGTTACAGTAGTAAAGGTCCTTTGGAATTTAAAATGTAATATAAATAAGGAATAACCATTTGTATGATTAAGGGAATTGATAGCTTTTCATGTGAACAGGAATAATTTCCTGTGCATTGAGGCAAATAGGAAACTGCTATAACTGCAAAGGAGTAATGTTATGCTATCTTCTATGCTTTATCATGTTTCTCTGCTTCTTCTCCTGGCAGCTGCAAAAGTATCAAATTAGGCTCTTTATCAAATAGGCTCTATAACATGGTTTCTGACCATGCCATTGACAGGTAGTCATTGAATTAGACATTGTAATTTTTCCTGGTTCTATTTACCAAATTTATTCATGCGCTTTCACATGACGTCCTTGGTGTTATATATTTTGCTGCATGCTTTTTCCTTCTTTCTCCATGCTCTTTTCTTCAAATCACTTCCTCATAATTTCTTATATTTATGATTATTTTTTTTTAATATATTCACACTATACACATTTTTCTACTATTAGTTTTAAAACATTTCAATTGCTTTCCCTACATGCATAGCACAGTTCTTGGTGCACTAAGTAGTATTTATATATAGGTTTCTTATGAGTAATATTTATAAACTAATGACTTCTGGATAGCTATTATTCACATATGTTTTTATCATCTCCTACCAATGCTTATAAAATACTTATACATCATATGCTGTATATTCATATGTGAAGGGTGTATTTGCTTTTATAACTAATTTCTTGATGTACACACAAGCTATGAGGGCTAAAATCATGTGGTTTTAATCAATGGCATCAAACAAAACAGATCCTTTCAACTTGGTGATTTAATGTCAGAGAGCTTGGCTTAACACCTAGACTCCCAGATTCCCCAAACCATACTCCACCATCCAGAGGTAAAGTCACTGTTCTGCTGCTGCAGATCAGTATATTTCCACTGGGTTCAACAGAAATACATCAGATTAGGGTGGTGAAAGGTAAAGCCAGCAAAACTTAGCACTCTGAAGTGCTTTGGTTTCTACATCTGTAACCAGCATCCTCCTGCCTGTTCTGCAAAAGGCTCAAAGCTGCTTTCAGGGAAATACTGGCCTGCCTTTTTGCCCCTGCCCACCTATGCCCTCTGCATCTCATTTTGCCTGCATACAGTGTGGATGGTTAACTCTACTCTTACCAAAGAGTGGAGAGGCTTTTTTGTAGATATGTGTCCAACAGAAGTTGGCAAACCAATTTAGATACTCAGCTTGTGTACTTCTTTCATAGTTTGGTATTCCCTACCCCAATTTAATTCCCCAAAATTCTGAAATGGCAACATTTAAAAAAATTGACGTTTTATTTCAGTGTTTCAGACAAAAGAGGATGGGAGGGGTAGGGAAAATTGTAAGATAATAATTTCAAAAATATTACTGCAGTCAAATATAAAAATTTCACTGTCCACTTTCTATTCCACTTCACTCTTCAAGAGTAAACATTTTTTGCAGCATCATACCAAATGCATTTCAAATAATTACTTTTATTACTTCTGATTGATTTTTAGCTTGATTTTAAAGGGAAAAGTCTCTTTTTTCTGTATTTCTGTTTTTCCAGCTCTCCTTCTCAGTAATGTCTGAACTGACAGGCTAATTTCAATCAACTTAAACACAAGAATAAAAAGAAATTTTAGAAAAAGAAGATACACCATCACTGATTACAGAAAGTTAATGGTAAATTTCTTTTTTATTTTGAAGGAATCCACAAGGATGCTTGTTAGATCTCAGGAAACCATTATTGATACTTCATATTTCAACAGAATGGGCTTATGAAAAAAATGCTTTGGAGTGGTTGATTGAGCCCTTTTATTGTCTGGTATTAAAGACTGAAAATCCCAATATAATTAATGTAAAGTGAAAAGGACCAACATCTCTTCCTTGCCCTCTGCACCTTGCAGAATTAGATAATCCTTCTTTAGCTTCAGTCACCCTAGGACAGTCCTGAAATGTCTCATTGGAAAGCCAACATGACATTTTGCTGACCACAGGTGTTGTTCAAAGAATTCAAAGATTGAGGCCGCAACATTCCATAATTGTGGAACAGAACAACATGTTCCTGCAGATAAACTGGGCATTTATCCAAGCAAAACTTGAAGAACCTCTATCTTAAAAGTATGAACTTCCAGTATGAGAAAAGGGCTGCACAGTCATTCCTGCTCTAGCTTAAGGCATCACCGTTGCACAGTGACTGTGACCATATTAAGACAAACACAAGCTAATAGAAATCATAGATACTTCTTAACAACATGAATCTTCATTTACTCTGTAACAATTTGACATTTGTATAAAGCAGAACAGTAGGAACAACAGCCTCTTACTTGGGCTTCAAGCTGAAATCGAGATCTGTCCTTGCTGTGCTGATTACCAAATAAAGGTCTGTCCTTTCTGTAACCTGACTGGATTATGAGGGATGGAAGAAATAAGGTTTTAGCTCCACTTTACAGATTAAGACCTTCAAGATGCAAAGATCAGGACTCATAAAAATGTCAATGGAAATTTTTAAAACATTTCTAAGGATAGCCTCCCTGGCTCTTGGAATCCCAGGCCAATATTTTAATCATATGAACAGTCCTCATCTTTCTATATTTTCTAGATTTCTATATTATCTCTGAAATTAAGTGTATGAGATCTCATAGATGAGGGATATGTTGAGACCAAGTGGATTAAATCTTAACTTTTTCCTTAGCAAAATGATTGCTCTCTCTAAAAAGAAAAATAAATCCTATGCTTAAGAAAAACACATGGTTGCTATCCTGAAATGCATGAAAACTTGCAGGAATAAGAAACCTAACCCTCTGCCAAATAGTTAAAGAGATGATAAGTGTGTACTTTATATCAACCAGAAAGCTAGTTCAGGAAACCAGAACTTCTCTATTCATCAAAACATTTGGTTATTTTCTTTTGGCTGGAGCCTGAATTAAACATTTTAATAATGTTATCTATGAATTTACCATCTTTTAGATGAAACTGTATTGTTCTATGTTCTTATATGAGTACATGCAGCAATGAGCAGCTCTGATCAGAGACCAAAAAGAAAATAATCAATTAAAATAGAATGAAAGATCAGATTTATTAAGTAGCAAGTTGAAAATGCAGGTGACTGGCAATAGAAGACCATAACTGACCACTTCAGAAAGCAGGAAAACGATGAAAAAGAAAACCCAAAAGAGAAAAAAGCCAAACAAACCATACAACCCGCCCCCTCACAATTAAGGACCATTGCAGGACCCAGGCTGTAAATAATAATAAAATAGGTAATTATATAACATTTTAAATAAAACCATCTGCTAATGTAAAAGTGTTAAAAGGTAGACAAGCAACAAAGTTCACCATGACAAACAAAGGAGAATATCCAGGCATCAGGCAAACTCAAATATTTTCAGATTAGAGGTTTGAGCAGGCCCAGCTAAAAATTTTATGAAAATTAAAATTTTTATGAAAATTAAAAATTTTAAAATTTTATGTCACTTATTGTTTCAAAATTAATGTCAGGAGTATTGGAAAATATTGAAAGACTGCCAACATGAATTAAATACCAGAAAATTACCAAAATTACTTGAGATATTACAGTTCTACTAGCTTTGTGAAGATACTGGTCAGAACAATAAGATTGCATTAAATGCAATATTATATCTACAGAGGATTAGAAATTTAAAATATAGCTTATTTGAGCCAACAGGAGTTTCTGGAGAAGAAGGCTTGAAAAAGTGTTGTTTTTTTTTTTTTTACAAGATTGCAGTCCAGATTTTGTCATGATCTAAGAGATAAGAGAGATAACGGATACAATGATTTTGGCAAAGCATTTTACATTGAAATATAACATTTTAAGACCTCTGTTAACCTGATCCAATAGGAAGTTATTAAAAGGATGAAAAGGAGAATGCTATGTTAATAAATGCAGGAATAAAATGCAGGAATATCCTGTCTAGTTCTGAAACTGTGCATGAACAGGGTCTGAATTACTTAAAAGAGCTCAAAGAGCCAAAATAATGAACTTTCTGGCTTTGAAAAGCAAACCTAGGATATAAGGAACTCAGTCTATTCAGTATATCAGGAGAAAATCTGAGAGATCATCAGGTCATTTTAAGAAAACAATTTAAACATGGAAGAGAAAAAAAAAAAAAGGAAATATAATTTATAGGAAGGAATTTACCATCTTGATGAGGAAGACAGAAATTGTCTGATGAAAGATAAAATTAGAGAAGCTGACATAAAATGCAGTATCCTAAGAGCAAAGATCATTTGGAAATGGGAATAAAATAATGAATTGTAATCAAATGAAGCAACTTTTTATGTAGGGTCTACAGCGCAAGTCTGTGTGGTTTCAGATTATACTTGCAATGATCTTTTCTGTCACTAAAATCTGACAGAGAATTTATGAAACCTTTTGTTTATTTTTCATTCCTTCATACTCAGAAAAAGATACATTATCTTAACTACACATCTGCTTGCATGTCTGAGTTTGAGCAGTGATATGACATAAAATTTTACCTGCAAATTTCATACCAGATTGCCTGTGGGAAAAATAATCACTCTTCCGACATTGTTTTGGGAAAGTGAGAGAGAAGGGAGTGATTCCTCCTCTTCAGTTCCTGTGGATTGCTTGACTCTTCAGACAGATAGATGGACAATGTTCTGCCATGAAAATAATGCTCTTTATTATATATATGGTTCTGTCTTATCATCAAGGTCTAACAAAAACACTTGATTTGAATATGGGAGAGAAATTTTCTTGCAGTTCAGGATGAAAACAAGCTACTCATCTCCAGCTGAAGAAGAAATTGACACCTTGAAAACTCTTTTAACCAGTTCTTTGGTGGTTCAGGAGTCCTTTCCAATGAAGCTTCAGAGAGGTGCTGGAGTTTCCTTCCCTGAAGATATTCAAAAGCCATCTGGACATGGTCCTGGGGAACTGGCTCTAGTTGGCCCAGCCTGAGCAGGGAGTTGGACCAGATGCCCTCCAGCAGTCCCTTCTAGCCTCAACTATTCTGTGATACTGTGGAAACATTTTCAGTTCCTACTGTTCCTGATACATAAATCTATTGAGAACTAAAGTGCTTTAGTGTACTCCAGCACAGTGGATCCACTAGGATGGTAATAGACTGACATTAAATGTGCTCTCATATAAAAGTTATCAGACTATGTCATCTAGTCATTACTTGCCTCAGACTCTATGAAAAAATTAAACCTCTTCCTAGTCCCCCAAAAGAATAATTAAACTGCAAAGCCAAGCAAAAGGAAGGCCAGTTGTATAGAGTAATCTGTCTCTTGTCATCAAAACTGGTAACAAATGAGCCTTTACTACTATAGAAAGGCAGAAATACCACAGAAGATTTTCAGGTACAGGATATGGCTCTTTTTCTCAGAAATAATACAGTATCATCCACTTCTAAATTTTACAAATCTGATCTCGAGTCCCATGAAAGATAATAATAATGCATTTCAAGCTTTCGCTATAGCAAATTTAAAGCTTGTAAGATTAAATGAAGTATGAAATCTATTTCATGGACCCCCTGGTGTTCATGAGGGTCTTCCTTTCCCTACAAAGCTGCCATCCTTGTAGTCAAAATTCCTAACAGAAAATTTCAGGTGTCTTGGGAAGAACACGTTCAGGAAGAGAGGTAAATCTTGTTTATTTATGTTTGAGACCATCTTCCTGATGGAAAACTCAAATTTTATGAATCTGTAGGCCATAATAAAATGGAAAACTGGTTGTATGGCTATCCAATTTCTACAGTACCACTTCTGAGACACAAATATAGCTGGCTCAGTTTTAAGAAGTTAGTGAATAACAATATTTTGTTCTGGTTTAGGAATTAAAGCCAGAGATAATGAAAATTAAAACAATATCTGTATTATCAGTGGTGGTGAATAAGGAGGAGTTGTCAGATCATGTTAATTTAGAGGCAAATCAGTGTGGGAAAAATGGGCTACAGTTCTTTTCTTGGTAAACCAAGTCAAACCAGGAAAATTTCAGTAGAACACAACCAGGAACTCAACAGAGAAAAACTTTGTTCCCATCTGGACTTTGCTTTTCAAGAACCAGTCTAATAGAATGATTGTCTTTATAACCATGGCTTTTGTATGTATTGGCTGATTTTATTTGGAAAGAAAGAAAGAAAGAAAGAAAGAAAGAAAGAAAGAAAGAAAGAAAGAAAAAGAAATCACTATAGACTCCTCCAAAGATGAAAATGTTAACTCCAGCTTCAGAGATTCAGCAGAATTTTTTGTCAGTGATCTTAACAGCAGTCACTGTTAACATTGGCTTTGGAAAAGTGAAAATATGAACTTATTCCTGACTAGACTGAGACACAATGGGGGTTGCTTATCTTATTTACAAAAAAACAAAGCCTTTTTCCAAGTCTTTGATCTGTCTTGTTCTACACATCATTATTTCACAGGTCTCTGATTTTGCTGTCAGCCTTCATTTTCTCTTGGTTCATAATTGCTTTCCTGAGTTCTTAGGAAGGACCTCTATTTTAAAGCTCTAGTGGAAACTGGCTGAATAGAAATTGTTTCAGAAGATCCCAGGTTTCTTCTGAGGGAAAGCAATGAGAAAATGTTGTGATTCCCACAAGAGGGGAAGATTTTGGCAGGGATTTCTGGGTCTCTTTGTGGGAAGGGAAGGGTTCCAATGTTTTCTCCAAGAAAGGAGAGTATTTTTAATCTCTCTCTGAAAGAGAGATATTTTAAATTGAAAATTTACCTTTCTACTGTATATATGTACATTTAAATACTTTAATGTTTTTCAATTTTGTGGAAGAAGGTTTTTTTTTCAGTCATGGTTGGTGCTGTAAGGACTTCTGTTTGATTTAGTGTGGTGGGGCTTTAAAATCAGTAATTTACAGACAAACACAGGAAGTGTGGCTCTGCTGTGTTCATTAACTGAAGAGCTAAATTTTATGTGTAAATGACAATGTTCTCAAAGAACCACAAGGAATCCCAGCTTTTTTTTTACCCACTGGTAGTAACTTTTTATAAGATAATATTGCATGAGTTCAACATTTGGAATAGCTGAACCATTTGTAAAGTAGGATAGTGTATTCCCTTAAAGATTTAAAGCATTTCTAGTATCCAATAGCTTTTATGATGCTCTTAATTTACTTGGAAAAGGATTTTTTTTTCATCTTGTATTGCTGAATGAGATTCTGTGCAGAGATCATTTTCAAGGGAAGTTAAGAAGAGTGCAGGGAGCCTGATTAGAAACCTAAGAACATGTCTGTGCTGTGATGACTGTAGCAACCTGTACACCTTTTATTCTTCTACCTTCCTTCTTAGCATTTCTCATTCCTTTCCTTCTGTCTCTCCAGTACCTGGCATTTCCCTGTGTTATGAGTAAGTCTTCCCTTCTTCCTCATAACTGGGATATGGCTTCAAAAAAAAAAAAAAGTGTGTGCTATAGCTAGCTTTCGATAAAAGAGGTTTTCAAATTTTTTCTTCTTCTGTTGACTGGGAAAGTGGTAACCTATTGGTAATGTCAGCTCATGATGTCACTTGTGGCAGTAGAAAAATACATGAGTAACTCTTTGATAATAATTTACTGGGGTCAGTTGTTTCTTTAACTTCTGTTGCTTTGTCCCTTTATTTTGGGTACAGCTCCTGCTTTCTTATTCCATGTTTCCTGTCATCTTTTTTGGAAACACTCTTTTGACAGCTGCTCAGTCATTTCGAACTGTTCCACTTCTCAAATCTGTACTCCTAGTTGAAACTTTTACTTTTGGTCCAATAATAACTTCTGGGGCTATTGTTGACTTTTATTGTTCCTCAGACCTTACTTTTGAGGGAAAAAATTAATTTATGACTCTGACATATTCAGCTTGATCCATCTTTACTAAAGGTTTTCATACCTTCTCCTTTGTAATAACTTTAAATTAATGTTCTAATATAAAAACATTTCTTTTATGCCCTTGTGTTTTCTATTCCACCTAGTCAGCATTTTTGTTAGCCTTGTAAACCCAAGTCCCAAGCAGTAATGGAGTTTAATTTTGCTATAAACCCCACAAATGCATTCAGCGGGTTTACAAATTATCCGTTCTGTTGCTTTACAACAAGATCATTTTTTAAAATGGATAAATGGATGCATAAAGCTCCCCTCTTGCCCTTTTTTTTTTTTGGAAAGAACATCTGGGCTGTCGTACAGATTTTAAGAACAAAGTTAAACAAGAACTGGGCACAATGCCCAGAGAAACCAGCTCAAATAAAACTTGGGCAAAATAAACTATCCCAAAAAGGAAGAGCTAGATAGAAGCACAAATAATGTATGTGGAACTGCCCAGCTGTACAGAAAGTAGAGTAGAATGATTTTGCAGGGAGCACAGTTGCCACACATCAGACACCTTCAGAGAGAGAATGGAGAAGATGCCCACAGAAAGGGATGCTACTGGATTAGATTCCAATACTTGAAGGCTTGGCTTGAGACAGATTCATTTGCAACATGGATATTCTCATAGAAACACATGATGTAGACCCTGAAAGCATATTGTTTCAATCCCCAAAGCCCTGGCCAGTCTTTCAGTTCACCAGCAAGAGCACCGTAGGTGAAGTGTAGGCTCCTTCACTAAGGTGAAAGCTGTGGGATTATATCTTTCTCTCTTGTTTTTTTCCCAACTAAGCAACTGGAAGTTGCTTACACAAGGAGCTGACACATCAGACATGACAGCCTTAACCTTTGGAATATACTATGATCCAGATATCATGAGACTGACTTACAAGAATGAAATTATAATAAAAATATTTTTTAGTTTATTTCACTAGCAATCTGAACCTTTAAGCTGTCATAGCCTGTTTTATAATATGTCCTATATACTTGAGGTGGGTAAGCTACATTTAAAAGAAATTGAAACCTCAAATTCTCACGGATTAATATGTGCATAAACACAGGGTTTTGCAAAAGAAAAAAATCTATTTGCAAATGCTGGAATGTGTCTTGCTTGAGACTTAATGTATGTGAATAGCATCCATTTTCTGAAGTTATTTGTAGCTTAATTTACTTGAAAGCCCATTAGATTAGTATCAAAGACATTAAATTGGTGGGATTTTTGTAAAAGTGGTGATTTATTGTCTGGATCTGTAGAATTGTTGGGTCTTTGCTGTTGGGTTAAAGTAAAACATTGTGAGCAGCTGCCAGTTTATCATATTGGGGATCTGATAATTTTTCACAGGAGTATTTTTGAACACAGCAAGTGGATGCAGAAGGAGCTTTCCCAGTCTTAACGAGATAACCAAACATTGAGCCCTTCTATTTCTAGGTTTTGACAATAATTATTTTGTTTGATGTCACAAGTGTTAATTTTACCTGCTACACCTTCAGGACACAGTTCTACAGCTGAGACAGCTTCCCCATCCTGCTTCCAGTTCCATCTCTGCATCCTCCTTCCACAACCTTCACTATATCTGCACTCTCTTTGCTTCCCATAATTCCCTCTTTCCATAATTTCCTATAATTTAGATAAATTCGTACTCAGAAGAGGATAATAATCTTAGTTCCAGTCATTTAAGTGACCAGTTGATCAGATATTACCAAACTTTCTCTCAGCCTTGATTTTTATTTAACTGTGTTTCATGAAGTCTTCTCTGTATTTGGAGAACACTTATTTGCCCTGAGCTAAGTTTTATCTCTGCTGTAGTATGTTTATAGGACACAATGTGTAGTTTTCAGAAGTAACCTCAATTTCCTTGACAGACTGTACTTGTTCTTTGTCTGCATGTCTATTGGCCACACAATGCTTTTGTGTTATGCCTTGTTTGTGTTAGTACTATTCTTTGGTTTTCGACCTGAACTAAACGAGAATATAAAGTAATTTGTATTAGTATTTCCACTAACTCAACAGAACTCTATTTGGGATCAATTTTTAAAAAAAAAAATTTTATTAAGTGACACAAAAATGAATCACAAAACCCCAAACTCTGTATTTCATATTACATTTGTTTTATCCAGCAGGCAAGCCAAACCATTAATCATTTGGATTTGTATGTACTGCAAGATCAGGTCCTGGCAACCATGACCTTAGTCCTGGACAGTGTTTAAGCGTGTGATTAACTTTGAGCAGATGCTTAGCTCCTATTTTTGACAGTGGAATGTAAGCACATCTACTTCCTAAGGAGTCTCATTTCTACTGAAGCTAATGCAAGGTTTTCTTTGACTCCAAAATGACCTGAATCAGACTCTAGTTCCTAAAGATACCAAAGAGTCCTGGAACTCTATAAAAAATGCTTTTAAAGAATTTAATTAGGATGAAAAGAACTGATCTTCTCAAACAGTTTCTTAAGTCTCATTTCTGTCATAGCGCCTTAGCACGTATTTTGTTAAGCTTCACAGCTTCAGGGACATTCCATGATTTAAGTAGCCATTCAGGGGGACTTTTAACCAGATATTTAGTTTCCCCTCAATTCAAAGACATTCAAAATACTTCTAGGGGATTTTAGTCAATGTCTACATGTTGTCTCACAGGGTTCACTGGAGAATTTTTGAGCCCTTGCACAAGAAAATGGTTTCTTCTGAAGAGAACACCTTCTTAGAAGTGTATTATATTTTATTTGCAAACACAGTGTTTTCAGTAAAGTATTTTTTTAAACAGGTATCTAATAAACCTTCATTTACTGAAGAGATATCAAGAAATTTTAAAATAAAGCAAATATAACTGGAAAAATACTTTTAAAATATATATGTTGAAGAAAATACTAAATTTTTCAGCTAAAGAAAAATGGATGCTAAAGTCTTAGTTTCACTACTAATAAAGAAACTAGTAATGGGCCAAACAGAAGTATACTAATTTTTGGCTTTTTCAGTTTAGATTCAAGAAAATAGAAGGCTGAACTCTTTTTAAATTTCTTGGGTTGTTTGTCTTCCCTAGGAGTTGCTCTGTAATACAATAATGTGCACTTCTTATTGTAAAGCATTTATAAACTTTATTATATATGTTATCATCTGGAACATTGACTTATGTACATTGACTTACCAGTGGTTATTGCCAGTGAGAACTATAATCCATGGACCCTTCTTTTGAACTTATGAGCATGCTGGACTGAGCTCCGGCTCTGTTCTCACTAATACAGGAGTACAAAACTGGAAAGCAATAAATATTCACATTTAAAATATGATCTTCTAAGCTGTTCTTGTTTTAAATGTAATATATTTATGTGCTACATTGAAAATTTGTGCTTTATTAAGAGGATCTTAAAATGCCACATCCATAGTGACTTATCAGTCCTAGGAAGGCAGCATGATTTGGATTTGTGTTCTGCTATTTGACTACTTATTATGTAGTCTAATATAATATGTTTCTTCCAGCACTGAAAGTGGTAAAAAACCTATGCTAATTGCTTTTTAGAAGTTTAAAATCATAGAATCATAAGAATATCCTGAGTTGGGAGAGACTCACAAGGATCATCAAGTCCAGCTCCTGGGCCTGAACAGGACAGCCCCA
The DNA here is from genome assembly GCA_013400575.1 of Peucedramus taeniatus. NCBI lineage: Eukaryota > Metazoa > Chordata > Aves > Passeriformes > Fringillidae > Peucedramus > Peucedramus taeniatus. The sequence goes on along the minus strand of WBNO01019851.1, from coordinate 10,251 downwards.
ACAATCAGACCATGTGTCTGAGAGCATTGTCCAAATGCTCCTTGAACTCTGCCAGGCTGGTGCTGTGACCACTTCCCTGGGGAGCCTCTTCCAGTGCCCAGCCACCCTCTGGTGAAGACCCTTTTTCAAATATCCAACCTAAACCCCCCCTGACACTGCTTCAGACAATTCCCTAGAGTTCTATCACTGTATCAGTACCTGCTCTTCTCCTCACCAGGAATTTGTACACTGAAATGAGATCTCCCCTCAGTCTTCTCTTGTCCAAGCTGAACGGACCAAGTGGCTTCAGCCAGTCTTCATACAGCTTCCCCTCAAGGTCCTTCACCATCTTTGTTGCCCTCCTTTGGACACTCTTTAATGGCTTAATGTCTTTCCTACATTAGAGTGCCCAAAAATGCCCCAGCACTCAAGCTGAGGCTGCCCCAGTGCAGAGCAGAGTGGGACAATCCCCTCCCTTGCCCAGCTGGCCATGCTGTGCCTGATGCACCCCAGGACATGGTTGACACTCCTGGCTGCCAGGGCGCTGCTGACTCAGATTCAACTTGCCACTCATCAGGACCCCCAGGGCCCTTTCCACAGCACTGCTCTCCAGACTCACATTCCCCAGTCTGCACACCCATCTAGGGTTGCTCTATCCCAGGTGCAGAATCCAGCATTTTCCCTTGCTGAACTTCATGCAATTGGTGATTGTCCAGCCCTCCTATTTGTCCAGGTCTCTCTGCAGGGCCTCCCTGGCTTCAAGAGACTCAACAGCTCCTTCCCAGTTTCGTATTCTCAGTGATCCCTTCCAGTCCTACATCCAGGTAATTTATGAAAACACTGAAGACTGAAGATGGAGCCCTGCAGGACCCCACCAGTGACAGGTCACTCTGATGTCATCTCATTCACTATAACCCTTTGTGCCTGACTCATGAGCCAGCTGCTCACCCATCCCACAATGGGTTTATCCAGCTGTGGGCTGGATAAATCTTGTCCAGAAGGATCCTGTGACAGATGGTATCAAAATCTTTACTGAAATCCAAAAATATTACATCAGCTGGCTTCTCCTGATCAGCTAAATGGGTTACTTTGTCATAAAAGGAATTAAGGTTTGATAAGCAGGACTTTCCTCTCATGAAGCCATGCTGACTGTGATTGATGACTACATTGTCCTTCAGGTGTTTTTCAGTAACTCCCAGAATAATCTTCTCCATAATTTTACCAGGCACTGAAGTGAGACTGACGGGCCTATAGTTTCCAGGGTCATCCTTATTACCCTTCTTGGAAACTGGAAAATGTTCACCAGTTTCCACATGACTTGGAGCTCTCATATTTCAAAGACTATTCAAAAATCATTGAGAGGCCCTATGATGATATCAAACAGCCCTTTGAGTATTCTCAGATGAATCCCATCAGGCCCTGTAGACTTACAGAGATGTAGCTGGAGCAGGAGATCATGCAAATACCCAGGGTTGACTGGGATTTTATTATTCTCACAGCTCTGAGCTCTGGGATTTCAGAGCCCAGCATCAGTTTTGAGAACTGAAGTGAAAAAGCATTACTCTCTGGTTTGTCCATGTCCCTGTTTGTGAGGAAACCGTGTTCTTCAAGTAATGGACCAATGTTTTTTCTGGATTTCCTTTTGCTATTAACGTATTTAATAGCTCTTTTTATTGCCCCTCAGAGTACTGGCCAGCTTCAACTCCAATTGAGTTTTGGCCACACAAGTTCTCTCCCTACAGTGGTGAAGAGCATTTCTGCATTCCTCCCACTTCCCCTGACCTTGCTTCCACTGGGAATACATTTTCTTTTTTTTTTTTCTTTTCTTCTTCCTTAGTTCCAGAAGACTCCTGCTCAGCCACGCTGGTGTTCTGCCCCATCTGTTTGATTTTCTGATATTCTGTGCTCTAAGTAGGTGGTACTTAAAAAGTGGCCATGATTGATGGAGCCCAACACCTGAAAAAAAAAAACATTTCCCAAGGGGACCTTACCAACTATTTCCTTGAGGATTTTGAAGTCTGCTCGCTTCATATCCAATACCGAAATTTTGTTGGCACTTTTTCTTCTGTCAACAGAGATTTTAAACTCAACTGCATGGTCATTCTGGCCAAGATGGTCACTAATCTCCACTTCATTCAGAAGACCCTCTTTGCTAACAAGTAGCAAATCAAGGAGAGCATCTCTCTTAGTTGGCTCTCTTAGAACCTGTACCATGAAGTTACCAGGTGCTTAAGGAATTTTCTACTTTAAGGAATCAGGCTTCCTCAGTAATCTTACGAGGCATTATCCTTTGTCAGGCGTTTACTCATTTTTTACTATTATTATTGTTTTTCTTCTCAATACGATTTAACTGTAATTTGATGCTGGAACTAACCAGGTTTATGTCTCCAAAGGTTCACAGAAGGAAAATGCATCAGTCAGGCACTCTAGATCGCAGCCCTGGAGTCACACAATGAGTGGAGTAGCCAGGACCACTAGAGAGAGCTCTTGTAACAAAACACTGCTCCCCCATGAAGATCACTGCAATCACTCCAGGCACTTCATCAAATTCCAGTGAGACCTTGCCACTTACCTGCAGCTAGATCCCAAGCTATATATAGTTTTATACAAGGCTTAATCCTGAACTGGCATAAAGCAGACAAAAAGATTATAGACCCATGACCTATTAGCAGTCTGGATTTATGAAGTGAAAACTGTGCAGTACAAATGTTGATTATTTTTTGTGGAACAGTTACAAAAGCAATTGAGAAAGGAAAGAGGATATCATCTGGGTTTTGGTATAGCATTCAATACAACCTCTGATGAAATCTTACTTTTCAAATGAGTTACAATTGGCTTGGATCTGAGCTCCATCACATGGACTGAAAACTGGCACATAGAGCACAAACAAAATACGATAATAAGCAGCAGCATATTGAGCTGCATGAGTTGACAACAGGGGTGCCACAAGGCTCTATTTAAGGTGCTGTCCTCTTTAAAATTCACATAAATAATCTGGAATTGAAACATGAGCATGATAATGCAATTCACAGATGATATTAAATTAGAGGTTGTTCCAGCAGCAGTCAAGTCAAGCAAATAATAGAGGGTCTTAGAAAAAATTGAAACATGGGCCGAGAATAACAGAATGAGAGTCAACTTGGAAAACTGAAAATACATCTGCAGAAAATTAATTCAAAACAGCCACTCCACTAGAAGGCTAAATCTGGAAAGCAATTATGCTGAAGTATGTTCCTGAAGTGACAGAAGATGATCAGTGGGATAATATGTGAGTCTCCAATGTAACAAAAAAAGAGCCAAGGGATTTGGAGCAACCAGCTCAAAAAGTCTCTACCCCACAAGGGTGAAAGGATAGTATCTTGAATATTCTGGTTGCTTCTAGATATTTCACAATGACAAAATGAAAAGTAGAACCTTGATTTTAAAGGAGGATGGCAATTTAGAAGTTGTGTCTAGTATAGTATAAGTATCCTTTTTCCTTTACATTCCAGGAAGAGGAAAAATAAGAGAAAGAAGACAGAAAGCAGGTGACTTATAGAACAGTTAACTCCACTTATCTTAAAAACCTACCTCCTTTGGGATAAAAAGGCATCTCTATGACTGTAGAGCTTGAACTTTGAGACAATGAACTGCCCGACTTTGAGTAAGTGTAATTACATTTACTTTACTGTTCCTACTCCAGGTCCTTACATTAGCAGTATTCATGCATTTACACTACTGGATAAAACTCTAGAAGTAGTTCAGATGGAAACATAGCAGATCTTGTTTCTGAACTACCTAGCTACCAGACCCCTTATCCCTGAGACCTTGTTTGCCTCATAATACTTGTGCTACCACATGCTCAATGGCTTAGCTATAACAGGAGACTGCTACTCTTCCTCATTCCAATCAAACGGCACGTATTTTGGATGTAGCAAATATGAATTTGAATTTGAATCTGGTAAGACTGCAAAGCTGTAGAAACCAGGTCTCCATTTCCAGTGCACAGTCTGCAGCAAAGGTACTCACCTTTTGGCTGTGTTGTTGAATAGAAGATGTTGACACTGTGGTACTGCCTCTGAATATCAGAAGTGCTTACAGCAGAACTAATGGAGTGACTGTCCTTCTTGGAAGCCTTGCATAGAGGTTAGGACTGGGTTCTGGACATCTGGCTGTAGCTGTCTACCGTGCAGACATCTACATGTGAGACACACACACACTAAACCTAGGTAAGATGTATCCCACCCAACTTTTCACCGTGCATCTTTACATCAAACGAGAACATGGATGGATGCCAGCACCTAGTTCCTTCAGTTAAAGCAAGTTTGTGTACACACAGCAGCCTTGGCAGTCTTAGCAGCTGAGATTTGAGTAGCAGCTGATGAGTAAGATAAGTTCATAGATGTCTGCCATAGCATTGACTTTCTAGATTGCTGTCATTAACATTGGTGCCCATATACTATATAAATACAGAGCATTGGGTGTCAAAAAGGTATTGGATCTGGATGATATCCAAAACCTTGAATGTTCCAGTGAATGGTGTGTTCACCCAGATTTCAGACTGGTTTTTGTGTCAAGGAACATACTCTAAACTTTGTTTAATTAGAACAAACACGTAAAGCTAAGCATGTGCAACAGAGGGAAGGAAAGCCACCTGAAAACCATTATCTCTTGCAGTTTATCCAAATTGTTAAACAAAGCTAGAAGCAGAATCTTGTAATTGCTTTCAGAAGCATCTCTGTTCTGTATCTTTATATTTCCATGAAGTAAAGAAATGTCAAATTATTCCTTATAATGCTTTTGATTTCCACACAGATGCTTTGAAAATGGTATCTTCAGTACATAACCATATGATCTTTTCTTCATTGATGCTTTTCTTTCCACTTCTATACGTAGATTAATTGTTTTTTTAAAAAATCTGTCTAGAGATACAGACCATTCTGAATTGCAAACAACTCAGGATATTAGTGTAAAGTATTAACATTTAAATTCTTTGCTTGATAATATTGGAATTGCTTGCTCTAAAATGATGGTAATTATTTAAAATATCTTCACCATTGTTGCAACATATAGTTGACCACCAGACTGATGAATTGATTTCCAATTCTACCTGAACTTGGTTCTTTTTAAATTAGCCAAAAGTAAGACACAACCAGTTTTTTTTGGGACAATAGACCCAAAGTATGTAAGAGATTAACTATCAGCATGTTTCTGGGTTAATTAAAAACTTAACAATTCACATTTCCTGAATGAGAAACTTTGGAGTTAAATCTGAGAGAAGTAAAAAATTTCAATTTGAGAGTTCATACATTTTTGTAATTTGCAACCATGAAAATGGACAGGAGCATGAGGTAAGTGGTTACATCTGGATGGCAAAACTATTTGTGAATTCTGCACATTTCTTTGCTTCTAACAGTGCCATTCCTGTACCTTTTCAAGTCATACAGAGGGTAGCCAAACCAAAAGGTACTAGCGAGTTTTATTAGAAAATGTTTTCTCTTTATGTGCTGTTTAAAAGCCCATAACACTCTAAGTATTCTTGAAGAGCAGCTTTTTTATTTTTACATTATGTTCCTCTTACTGATTATGAGACCAATTGCCAGGACTTGAGAGCTGAATACTCACTTAATACCCTGTATCTGATTTAGAATTCATTGCTGTTAAAGATCAGAATAGAACTTTTGTTGTCTGCATTTTTCTATTGTGCTCTTAAGTTTCTCATGGAATAGCTGACAGGAGATCCATGGTGGAACTCTTATCCTTTCACACACCACCATGAAATATGAGTATGCAAAAATATTGCCCATAGGAACATCATCATTTCTGGGTAAGAAAAAACCTAATGCTCTACACTGAGTTAATTTTATGAAGAAATCTGTTTTGGAGAGGAACCCCCATCTACACATGCCTGTTTTTGTCAGTTTTTTAACAGCTAAGCACAAAATGAATACTTATTGTTCAAAAGCAACAGGACTCAGGTAGTCCTAAATAAAAGTCACTCAGTTACTTATGATAAACTCTTAGCTCTTTTTTTTTTTTCCTATCCTGATCTTACCATTTATATCTGGGAACAGTCATGTTAGGTAAATCATGGTTTTTTGTTGTTTCTATTTTACTTTAACTTCCTATGATTCCAGTTCTCTGGCTGGTCAGATCAAAGCATATTTTGTTGATTGATTATGTGAGTTTAATGTCACCCTAAGAACTCATATTTAATTAAAGAACAAGATCAATGTCTTGCTTTTGATCAGTGCAAATTTGGCATATGTATGAACTCTGGACACACAAGACTAAGCCTGGAAGAGGGACTGAGATCACCATAGTGCTGCAATCTGTTTGACATCAAATGCCTTCCCTGAGCAAAGTCAAATTATAGACTCATAGGATTGCAGAGATGCTGATTAAAAGTGATCCAGTCCAATCCTCTGCTTGAAACAGGGCTATTTCCAACATCAGACCAGAGCTATCAGATTTTGAAAATCTCCAAGTCCGTAACCTTTCTGGACAACCTGTTCCAGTGGTGCATTTGCCCCTGTGAATGTTCTTCACGTGATGTCTAATCTGAACTGCTCAGGCTGCATTTAGAGGGAAGTTTTGTTTCTTCATCTCTGTCACACCACTTTACAGTTGTAGAGAGTTGTATCACTCTGTAGCCTGAACAAGGTCAGCTCCTTCAGGCCACATAAAAAAATGTGCTCCTTCAGGCCACATACCCTTGGCTTCTAGACATGATGACAAAAAATGTCTAAAGCCTTACTACAGGAAAATTTGTTCCTACCCAACCTCTCCAGCTGATTAATAATCTACTCATTCTCCTATCAGAAGGACAAGTAAAAGTCAAAGGTGCATTTTGTCTTGAGTAACCAAAAAAAATTTTATTTTGTTCCTTAAGTAGTGATGACAATGAGTATCTTGAAAATCTTTATATTATCTGCTTTCCCTCCTGCAGTCCTTTTCTTTCACATTTACACCTCCTTCAGCTTTATGCATGTTTTATCAGAGAAAGCCATAAGCCAGTATCTAGTAATGATTATGAAATAATATTATATTTTCAGTGCTAATAGAAGCTTTCACATTAATTGCAGTTAAAAGTCAAATGATTAAGTAGCAACTTCAACGATGTGAAAACTGAAAAATAACAAACTGCCCAGCTTTATGTAGAATTATATTGGCACATAGCCTATTTATTTGTCAAAATTTTCTAGGCTGGAAAAAAATAGTTATCTGTGCCACTCCTTCATATCATTCATGTGTTGTAACAGTCAAATCCTTTTATCTAGACAAGTCTGGTTTTTTGATCACTAATAGCTCCCCCATTTAGATCATAGGTGGACATAGACACAGTGACAATTTTATAAATTCCTTATTGTTTCTTAGTTACTTTGATAAATTATTGATCTTACCATTTCTCTTCTAGCCTTGAAAAGCAGAAGTTTTAATACCACAGATTGAATTAGTGGATAAAATCCTACATTCAGAGTTACTCTGAGTCCTTTTATTTTGCCTTCTGAGAATTCTTTTATAACATTAAGCTGTATTTCTGTAATCTTCTGAAGTTAGTAAAAAGGATCTGGGAAAATGATAGTTTAGACTTTCCATGTGTGCAGTCCATGTGGAGTAAGTGCTCAAGAGGCCACTCTAAAGCTGACAATAAATTGGGCTAAGGCTTATTTTCTGACCCAACAACAAAAAACCTCCAATTAAACCCAACTCAAAACAAGAACAAGAACAAGAACAACAACAAAAACCAAAAAACAAACAAGCCACATAAATAAACAATACTTTAGCTTTCTGGTGATAAAACATGCAAAAATGGAAATGTTCAGGTTGTAACTGTTCCCTTCAACAATCAAGAACAGAACCATGATGTGATTAATTTAAGCTGAACATCATCATATCTTATGGTGCATTGTTTCAGTCAGTTTATTGTGATTTCTATCTTAATTAAATCAAATGCTATGCAATCAACTAAGTAACACATAACCCCTCTTCCCCCACAAAATACACAACCACTTACTTAGAAGGTGTTTTATTAAAAAAAAGTTGAGTATAATCAGCACTGTGTTTCCAATTCTACTGAACTTCTACACAGGATTGCCAGAAAGATTAACAGTAAAATGTAAGACATTTAAAGATCCCACTGAAGTACTTTCAGAGATGGGTTACAGATTTTTGAAAACACTTCCCTGCACAGAACAGCAGGATGCTTGATCCCTAAAAATTCATTGTTGATGGATCATTGAGAGTTCATGATCAATAATACACATAATTTACCACAGTGTGGTAGAAAACCTTGTTAACTGCAGTCAGCAGATGGAAGTCCAAAGTGGAATGACAGCAAAAATTTGAAGCAGTTATTATCAATCTTATATCTTAAAATTTATAAGTGTGGGAGGTAAACTCATTTGCTCCCCCAAGAGAGACTGGAGGGGAATTATTCTAAGTGTGGATGTGGGCAGGAGGAAAAAGGAGATGGAAAAGAAAGAAAGATGAAAGAGCAATGTGCATTTTAACTTATCTCTCTCTTTCATGGACTCATAAAGAGTAATGCCAAAATGGACCCTTTGATTATATAATGTGACCTCCTGTGGATTACAAATCACAGTCAACTACAGTCATCCTGTATTTTCCTGTAATCTGCATTTCTGTAAAACTTATCTTTTAAACCAGTATTTGAATACATCAAAGGCTGCACAATTCTCCAGTTTCTTTGCTTGTTCATTGTAATTTTTTAAGAAAGGGCTTTATTGTTGATTGAATATCTTTTACAAAAGTGCTTTCATTACCTTATTCTGATAGAGCTATCCTGTCAGATTGTCAGGAAAAAGGTGGCGAAGAACAACTGCAGAATTACAATTCACTTAAATTTTCCCTACAATCTAGGTGCTTTAAAAGTATAGACAGAAAAATTTGTTCTGTCTCCCTCTACCCTAGAAAAGATTCAGCTCCAGATTCCCTCTACTACAGCCTTGGGGTGAAAGTCCAAGTAATTTGTTATTTTGTCTGAGTATGACTGTCTGTCTCTAGTTAGCTACCACAGAAGCTGTCAGCAAATTCTGCATAGGGAAGGAAGCAAGAAAGAAAAAATCCTAAAACAAGTGTGGAAGAATTTGTGAAGAACAAGCATCATATATGATATAAAATAGATCCTAAGAAAAGCAGCCATCTAAACTGTAGCAGGAATCTTTTAATTTGAGGTCAGCCAGAAATGTTGGGGAAATGGAAAAAAACTGAAGTCAAATCAAGGTCCCCAACTCAGTACTGCTGTTCTTGATGCAAAGGATAATCACAGAAAACCTTCTGCAAAGAGGGCACCCTTTTTATTTGTAAACTACAGGATTATTAAAATTCTGCTCACAAGTAATTTGAGTAGCATAGCATGTATAAATAACAGTGCTTTGTAACAGTTACTGGTAACATCCTTACAAAAATGCATTTATCCCTGCTCTTATGCAGGACTGGGAGATTAAAGTGAATGTATATGAAGCTTCAGAGAGTTTCTATTGCAGAGACATTGAGTTTCTCTTAGCAGCCCCAGTTTAGCTATAAAACTCCTAATTCTACTGGTTGTTAGCATGAATTTAAGGCTTGATAGCACAAGAGAAATCTCATCTTACATCACTGTACTCTTTCAGAATTTTGTAGAAAGTAGTCACTAAGAAGTAACAAAACTTGGATCTTAGGTTTAAGACCCACTGAAATACAGATTTATAGTTTGATCCTTTGAGAGGTGGCTAAAAGTATTATAGGAATAACTAGATCTGGCCTGATTCCTTTACACATTTTTTCTGCCTTCTCAGTGGAATAATTATCAGAAAAAACAACAAAAGTCTGGATGTCTTGTGTCAGAAATGACATATTGGAAGGGAATTCTCATCCTCCCATCTGCACGTTCTTCGTTATTTGTGCCTTATGGTTTGTGTACTTCTTGCTACCCAGAGGACAGGTTGTACACATTTTTAACACCATGCTTATTTATAGAAAACTTCTTTTGCTACCAGATGATTATCAGTAATTTTCTGACACTATTGATTAATTTTAACTTCTTTTAAGATTTTTTTTTCCAACACATGATCAAAATTACTAAGGCATAAGCATCAATTTCTATAAAATTCTTGGTAGAGGTCTAGGGGACTTGGTAGAAGTCTAGGTAGAAGGTAGAAGAAGGTAGAAAGCTACAGAATCAACTGAAAAGTTTTTTTCCCCTGCTTTATTTGGCTAGAAGGGAAGCTATGTGTTATGTTAGTCATTTTCACTCAACAGCTTGACACTTCAGGGTCAGAAGTTTGCAGA
>WBNO01019850.1:295124-335251 GCA_013400575.1 Peucedramus taeniatus | reverse complement strand
AAAAAATCCAGGCTATGTATTGAAGTGAGGGTAATCAGCTGTCAAAATAATTTGCCAGCAGTTGTGTTGAGCTCTCTAACTTTTAAATCAAATTCAGCAGTTCCTTCAGAATATCCTTAATGCAGCCTGTTTTAATGGATTACCTGCCAGCAATAACAAATGGTGGCTAGGATAAAACTACATGTTGTCAGGAAGCTTAAACTTTGCAGCGATCTGTATTACTGTTGGAAAATTTGTAGCGGGTCTGTGAACCAAAAAATATGACAACTCCTGATAATTCAGAAAGGATTTGATTTAGGCAGTGTCTACAGCGTGTGTTCTGCAGGAAGAGAGAATAGCTAATCACAAGGTTGCCTTCTGGCTTTCTAATCTGTAAAGCTCCTCGTAATTAGAGAACTATCCTTAGCTTCAGGAAATCCAATTCCTCTCCTCGCCTATGACTTCCTGCGTGATGTTGTATGAGTCACTGACACAGGGATCATTAAAGAAACTTGGGATATGTCTGTGAAGGCAGTAAGTGAGAATCTAAGTGTCAGCTTCTTTCTAAAAGACAGGGAAGACAGCTTTGCCAGGAAACATGGGTGTTTGAAGAATAGATGCTAGAAGTTATTCAGTAGTATTCAGTGATACTTGGGTATTTGGTATTGTTCCAAATCAGCCCCTTTATCCTTCCCAGACTTCTGTAACTGGACAGAAGGCATCCCTCAGACAAGACTGGGTATCCGAAGTTCTTGGTTTTTTTTATCTCAACAATGCTCAGCAGGCTTGCCAGTAAGAACAGACTGGAGTTTCTGAAGTGTGACTTGAGGTTTAACCTTTAGACCAATCCATTTAAAGATGGGATTTGGTTTCCAGTTTTTACTTATGGAATTGAAAAACAGAAGCTACTAGAAAAGCAAACAAACTATAATCCTCTATGTATTTAACATAATTCCCTGCAATTACTTCTGCATCCATTCCCTCTGATTGCCTGGGCTGGTTCTAAATGAGAGCAACACTGCATCTGTCCTGTTCCAGTGCTCCTGAAGCTCTGGTTCATCACTAGACAAGTGGGCAGGGGAATGGACTACCCATCCAGTCACCTCTTCAGGTCCTGCTCACCCTCCCTAGCTCTCACTTGTATTCTTCACCAAGTATTGTAGGATTTCTTTTAGTTCCAGTTTTCATGCTGTGTGAACGATTTACTCCTTCTTCAGTGAGATTCTGTGTTTGCTTTTGCTTTAACTATAAAATGAAGATGATGGTGTCTTGCATTGAAACAGAGCAGTCCATTAAGCAATCTGTCCTCAGCCTGTACAGTTGGGCTATGGCATATTTTCTGTCTTGGTTTTTTTACCCCAAGGAAAGAGTTTTTCCAATTATATTTAATACCAAGACATGCTAACCCTGTGCCTGATGCAAAATTGCGTTTGCTACTGCTGCTGCTCAACCGTGAGTGGTGTGGTGTGGAGTGGCAGCTACCTTTCAAATGGTTGTTGTAAAGGATGAGAAAATATACATATTTGTACCTGTTTGGACTGGGAAAAGAAGGCTGTGGTGGGATCCTAAAGAGTAGTTTGGATTCCAGGGCAGCCAAGAGCAAACTCTTCATTTAATTATTTACAAAGTGCTGAAGTAATTGGTAATTTGATTTATAATTGCAATAAAAAATGTGTGATGTTTTCTGCCATGGAGCCAGGAGGAAAGAAGAAAAAAAACTTTCTTCCTTCTTCTTCTTTTCTTTTCTCTTGTTCATTCTATTAGCTTTTTAATTTTGTTCTAAATACTTTTCTCCAGTATGTTTCTTTAAAAATACTGCTCCCCCCCCACTTTGCTACCAACACTCTGTCATAGATAATATGTCCCAAACATGCCTTTTTTTGGATATTCTATTTTGGTCTAGTGGTGTTCAACCACTGTGTCCTGTAATGGTTAGCATATTACAATATGCTATATTTTGCATATTATAATATGATAATATTTTTTCAATTTTCATATATCTATTTTCTGAAAGCTCTAAAAGAGAGGTTTATAAAGACTACATTTTCCCATCTTCCATAAAACTGGAGCAAAAATTTAATGGATAAATAGGAAACTAGGAAAGGCCTCTGCACTATTACTACTACTGTTACTACTATCTTGAGTCTAATGACTGCTGTTAAGCTATTCCTAGTTTAAATCTGAGCACCTGTGAAGAGAAGCACAGTTAAGGGACTGTATCTCAAATAATAAGCAAATCTGGATGTGGAAGCAAGAAGACAGTCAGAAATAGAGCATGTTTGTGAAGACATATGAACAATATTTACCACTTCTGGCTTGCAGTATTTGGAGATGTTAGCTAAGTTCATGCAGTTCTCTGAGGTCTGAGCATGTCCTGTCAAGATCCTGTATTTTTCTCGTAGCACAGAGGTTGCTTATAAGAAAGTAATATGTAGAGGTCTAGTCTTGTCAGGGCTAGTATTTATATCAATTCTGGGTTCCCAGAGTCAAGAACATTAAGGCAATATGCAAGAATAAGAGATGTGTAGTTTTCCACAGTGATAGATAAAAATTATATCTTGAGGAATGTCAGCTTCCTCAAGGGAGAAAGTCATTCATGTTAGTCAGGAATTAGTGATACAAATGGAGATCCATAACAAAAATATGTATAATGCAAATGAAAAAAATAGTCTCTGTAGGAGAGAAAAGCTTCCAAATTGTGTGGGAGAGAGACCCTATTTAGGTTATTACTGGTATACTGAATGCTTATTAAATATGCTAATCATAATAAGGAAGAACAGGCAAATATGGGTTACATAGTTACTGTGAGTGTTAATAATATTCCCCAGTTCTTGATTTGGGCTAGTGAATCCAACATTCTCAACAGCATTTGAAACAATAGATGCTCTTGTTAAATCTTGTATCTGGCAGGAGCTTACAAGAGTGAAGCTGCAAAAGCCTGTCATACAGGAATAAAGGGGCTTTTTTAGAGTGGGTCACAAAGTGTCATGTCTTGGAGTGAAAGGTGACTGTTAGATAAAGCAGAGAAGCCTGACAGAAGGCTGTGCTGCAGAACATAAGTAAGTTGAAGATCTCAGGACTTCAGTGTGCAGTGTGGTGGAACTGAAGGGAATTGCTCAGATCTCCATGGTTCAGGATCCAGCAGTATCTGTGGTGTAGCTGCATCCCCTGGGGCCAGCGTGTATCTAAAATCCCATTCTGTTTCAAGGAAAACTAATTATTTAAAATACTTTCTTTCAACTAATAAGTATATTTTTTGGTTAAAATAGATATTCCCCAGGTATAACAAAAAGGCAGAGAGTTCAATTAACCCTATCAAGAAGGATGTAGAGGTCTACCCACATTATGCTGTCTATCCTGCTATGCTGTAGGGCATCAGAATAGAACTTTCTTATGTAATGAAACCCAAACTTAGTTGTTACTGTGACAATATACATGTGATCACTTATTTAAAATTCTGTAATTTGTATTTTCTAAGTGTTGACTCTGATTTAGAAGTAGATCTAAGAATCAATGCTTTATTCCTACAGAAGTTCTCAGAATGGCATTATGTACATATGCACATAAAAGCTTTTCTTGGCTTCTGGGAACCATATAGAAAACACCCTTTCCAAAATTCCTTTCATGCTCCTTCTGATCTCCTTTTTCACCAGGCTTTGTCAGTACATAAAAGGAAAAAAAAATAGAATCAGCCATGAGTAATGCGTACAAGCTACCAACAAGTTTCCTGGCACTGGCTATTGTTTTCAAAATACTACCACTGAATACTTTCACTACCAGTATGACTACTGAATTTGTTTTCTCTACCATGTTCAGGAAGTAGAATTTTAAATTTGTAAATCAAATCCTCCCCAGCTGCCCAAGTACAAGAAGACATGAAGAGGACATGAAATCCCTCACTCAGATGTGAGTGATGAAGATCTGACCTATTACCTACTCAAGTCAACAAAGCACCTGCTGCTGAGTTCAGATGCAAGGGCTCTGGATCTGCTCCTGAGAGCTTCTGTACACTGCCCTTGCAAGCAAACAGCATTGCCTCCTTGGTTTGTACACAGCCAATATTGGCACCTTATCCTTGGAGTAAGCAGCAGATCGTAAATCATACCCAGCTGCTTTGCATTTCCAGTACATCTCAGTCTGTTTTCCTTTGACAAAACAACGTGATACCCATCCCCAAAGAAGTTCCTTTGTCATGCCTGCAGAAGGACAGTCCTGTGGGTGTTTGAGACTGTGGATTAGCTGTGAGTGAGTGTACAAAGCAGCATTCAGACAGGCCACGGTAACTTTGTGCTACTTCCCGGTGAGGGTGAAGGAGACTTGCTTTGGCCTCTTTTAACGCAAGGCCCTCAGAAAACACAAAGGAGCCTGTTCACTGGGAGGAAAAGATGCAGAGCACTTGCTCTGTTTCTATTTCATAAAGCACAGCTTTTAAATGGGACTTTCCATGGCTGCTGGAGTTTAAGCTCCAACCCACAGGCTCAGCTGTGAGAGAGGGAGGGCAGGTTTTAAATCTGTACTGGGAGAGAGGCAGAAACCCCGAGAATAAATCCTTTATAAAGTAATATCAAAACCCAATATGTGTCAGTGCTTTGGAACTGTTGCTACTGGTAATAAGATAAATCTGGAGTACCTGTCACTGAGACTAGAATCTACCACTAAAATGGCAAATCTAGAGGATATTCACTCAGACTGCTACTACTAGAGGATGACATGAAGAGGGGGTATATTGCCCACAATTAAAAAAGACTCCATTGCTGATAAATGTTTTCAGAACTATTGTTCAGATAGTTGTTTATTTTGTTTTGGGTTTTTAAAAAAAATATTTTTTAAAGCTGCTTGATAATGCTAGTTTGAAAGCACAGCTAGCTATACTAGGTAGCATGCTTATACTTTCATGTGAGTGTTCTTTATATGGACAGGGAGAACAGCAGAGAGGTAAAAAATAGTAAGCACTTTTCTTCATATAAAACCAGCACATTTTATTTCTTTTCTTTATTCTCCAGTCCAAAGGAGACTGTTGGATCTTCTGTTTGCAATTTAACAAGGTCACCATCCCAATTGGAACCTGTTTTCCCCCAACATCCTCAGCCTACTTGGATGACTAAGCAAAGATATGCTTATGTGAACATCCAAAAAGCAAACAAGATGGGGGAAGACAATTCCCGGCAGCTGGCTGAAGACAGGATCCCATTTTATTATTTTTTCCAAGGCCTCCCAACACCTTTGTGCAACTGAACACACCAGCAACTGCGTCTTAGCAGAACAGGTCCCCAAAATGATAACAGAGCTCAACAGTGTAAAAAAAAAATCTTTATTGTCTTTAAAATATGTGTATTTTCATAGAATATCTGTAATATCACATCCAATTATTTATTTTTTTGAAAATCAACAGTATTATCTTCATGAGATATGACTATGACATATAACCCCTCAAATAAAAGGATTTTCCTTCAGTTTTTTTTTACAACTCACTGCTTACACAAAAAAATCACAGATCATTTTTGCCTATACTTGAAAAGCTGAGGCTTGTAAGCACTTCTTACATCTCTGTCATTTTGATCTCTACTCCTTCCCCTTGCCCCCGAATTTCTGGTAGAGCAGTACAAGCAAAGATTCAGCAGACCTTGACCCACACACTTTGAACATGAGGGTT
Organism: Peucedramus taeniatus; assembly: GCA_013400575.1. Classification (NCBI taxonomy): domain Eukaryota; kingdom Metazoa; phylum Chordata; class Aves; order Passeriformes; family Fringillidae; genus Peucedramus; species Peucedramus taeniatus. Next base: position 329,619 of record WBNO01019850.1, on the reverse strand, counting down.
CCTGTACACAAACCAAACAAATTCTACTCAACTAACTCTAAAACACCAACATATCTCTCCTTGGATCAGGTATTAATGGAGGATAAACAGTGCTAGGAGGCAAAGCTCTGTTCTTTAGCTAGCATCCATCATACTGTTCTGTTGGTGCTGGTGGCTTCTGGGGCTAGAAGCGGGGAATTGTGTGGGAACTCATGCAGGTGTGCATATGGATCTCTGTGGATATGTGTAGGTGCACGTAGAGCTGAGTCCTGATGGGCAGGATAAGGAAGAGGAGCAAACACTGTCTAACACCAAAGGTTTCTGTGGTTCTGCTCAGCTCTGGAGGAGTTCAGGACAACAGAAGAGGGACATGGAACACCACCTACTTCTCATGTACCCTTCTTAGGATGGAGGGTAAATAGGCAAGGGGAAATAAACAAAGTGAAAGAGAGGGTCTGCACCTGTGTGAAAGCATGCCTGGGGTGCAGAAACTCAATGGCCTCATTTGTATTTAAAGCTTGTCATTGGGGTAGCTTTGTTTTATACAGAGCCTGGCCAAGTTTTCACTTTTTCTCTCCCTTTCCAGATAGAGTAGGCTTAAGATTCATTTTGATATGCCCTCAAAATATTTTTTAAATAATCCAGTTTAGTGTAATTATACAGCAGACTTGTTGATAATGTAATTTGACTGTTCTGAGTATTTGGGATTTCTCTCCCAGCCCTGCCGAATTTGTGTGAGAGGTTTGTCAATACAAGGAAATATCAGCACAAATTTGACAACCAGTACAGCACATGGAACAATGAGGGAGAGGATGTAGATGTTTGGGAGATACCATTTGTATGCTGATGGGCTCAGGAACCATTTTCCACCATAAACCAGCGTGTGTGCAGTGCACAAAATCAGTGCCAGATATCCCAGTTTGGACTAAAGGAGAAGGAAGGAAAGAAAAAGAAAGAAATGGAGGTTAAAACAGTACATTAAACCAGAACAAATGCAAGTTTAAGGACACAATAAGATTTGTGGTACATGCCAGCTTGGGGGCTGGTGAAATGGAACTGTTCCATATAGCATAAAGGCTCTTATTATTTAATAAAAAAATCAACTAAAATGGTTGTAGATTAAATAGCTTGGTTTTTTTCTCCATCAATAACCCTTATAATTTTTCCTAGCTTACATGTACTGCCTAGTGGCTGTCATATTTGTGGAAAAGCAGAGAAAATGCTGACATTCAGTGGAGAGATTCAAGATTTTTTTATGCTCTAGTGCTAATCCATCCAGAAGTATCATACTGTGCAAGTTTTTTGCCTGATAAAACATTCATTGATAGTAATTTCCCCTTCTCTTGCCTCCCTTCCCCTCCAGCCCCGCTCCTGCAGAGGCACGGCAGCTTGCACCAAACTTCCTCCAAATGGAGAGCTGAGATTATAGTGTTACCAAGGGCAGCCTGTTTATAGTCACAGCAGTTTTTACAGTCTGCAGAAATTGCAGATTCTCTTTAGATGCTTGGCATTGAGAAGATTTGAGTTATAAAGTAATTTTCAGATCCATTTTAACTGAATTATCTTGTGAACCAAAAAATTAACTCAATAAAATGGCTAAATTATTTTGTGACTTAGTACAATTGTGGAATTTGATGTCAAAGTCAGCTTTCTGTTTTTCATTTAGGAGCTCACATCTTCCCAGCTTTCTCTGGTTAATGCAGTAATCCCAGTTGTACCATAAGCAGCCATCAGAGCAACTGTGGGTTTTTACAGCTGTATGGCCATGTAGATGTTTTTTTTCACTGTGTGACAGTGGATATGCACAGATCACATTTGGAAATACTAATGGAGGAAAGCCATCAGTCTAGTAAACGTGCCCATGGCCACTGTTGATAAGGGAAGGAGGTCTTTATAGAAGAAGGTTTTTTTAGAGATGGTCTTACCTGAACAAATCGAAATTCTCGCCAGTTGACATTGTTGCTGACTGAAGGCAAGGAAGTTATTCCCAGAAGAACAAATAAAAAAAATCCTAAAATTCCCAAAGCCAAATAAGAGTCACTAAGCCAGGCATTAGTGTGGTCGAGTGGTTCTGTTTTATTGTTCAGTGCCTGAAGGAAAGAAGACCAGCTGTATTTTAGTGATAGCAGTTTTAGCACCAATAAGGAGAAAAAGTTTCCTTACAGGTAAGTAGGAGATAAATGTTATACAGAAACTCTCTGATCATCAGATATTTACTTTGAACGCCTGCTCAAAAAGCAGGAGAAGAATTATATTACATATAGGTTCCATGTAACTGTATTTGAGGTACATCTTTTACTGCCTGTAGACTGTACTGTTCTGTTGAAGAGAGATATGTGATCCTTAGTTAAGTAAGATCAGAAAGTCATAATATATTATATTCTTGAAGGTTTATGAAGAAATAGTGCTTACATTTTCCTTGATTATTTTATTAATATGTCAACTATCTAGGAGGAAGACTGAGGCCAGAAATCCCCTCAGCTCAACATAATATCAAAAAAATGTAGATATATCAATGTCTAAAAACAAAAGCTAGAAATATTACTCCATTTTAAAGAACATTGGACTGTCCACATGGATTTCTGAAGCTCCAGGTAGATGGTATTATTTTAACAGGGCCAGAAGAAAGGCAGACTTAGAGCAAGGAACAAAACTTACCTGGGAGATGATTCCTTTGCCGGTTCTCCAACTTACAAAGGCGCGCATTGGAGTAACGAGAGTGAACACGGCATGCAGGGAAGCAAATGCCAAGGCTATTAGTCCAAGCTGTTTCCTGCACAGCATCCATTTGTCCAGCCAGTCTGGGAAACGGCGGTACTTGGTACCTCTGTATAACTGAATAATTGCAGCAAATATACCAGGCACATACACCAAGGCTAGAAGGACGAGTGCCATTACAGGGCAGACTCGATTTGGAATGGTAATTGCAATAAAAAAAGAAAAGTTATTGTTTTCATAAATATAAGTGTAAATTATATCAAGAGCCACACAGTAGAGGAAGAAGAATGCAGTTAGGCCAAGGGACAAAAAGATGGGGAACCTCCACATTGGAAAGAGTTGTAGAGGGTAATTTTCTATTTCCTGAGCAGCCAAAAGGGATCCCTTATCTAGTGGAGTGAGACCCAGTGCACGAACAATATTCATGACCATTTGTTTAGCTTCCACATCATCTCCACAGACAAACACCTGCAGGCAAAAACAAACAGAAGTTTATTTTTTTACAGATTTTTATGACTTTCTCTACTGCCATCCTGCCTGGATATGGACAGTAATCACAAGCTTCCTAGGCTGCTTCTATGCTTACTTGGCTTACTGCTGACCTTAATAAATATAGGCAAAAAAGTATATATAGGTACTATAGTACCTATGGTACCTATAGGTACTTTTGGCAGACAAGTCAAATAACTTTGAATATGATTCTTTAGGGAAGAAGATTGTTTCAAGTGGCAAAATTTTATATCTGGAAAGAACAATGTATAACAGGCTTAGTATATGTCTTTGAGTAGAAGACTTGACATACTTTTCTGAAGATCTGCAAGTAGTTTGTAAGCACAAGATTTTATAGGGCTAAATTGAAGCAAAATTTTCAATAGCAGTAAGTAAAAGCAAAATTTTCAGTTGCTGCTGTAGTGGTCCATAAGTACTTCAGGGAAGTGAGGACAGAGATCTTTAAAACACGATTTGCCTGTCACAAAAGTAAATATTAGTTCTTTCCAGGTCCAGTAAAATAGTGAAGAAATCATCTTTTTTGAGAGTGTGTAAGACAATAGTCCATTTGGAACTGGGAGAAAGGGGGAAATTCTGCTATTGTTGAGATGGTGAAGGTTTATAGAACCTAGGCTTGGAAGCTGTTGGGTCTCTAGCCAAAACCATTTATCTGGCAGTGGAGAGCAAAGCTAGCAATGGTTTGAGTAGTTGGATGATTTCATGTGTTGTACAAGAGCACTGTCCTTTGAAGTGGCAGAAAACAGGGCCATAATAAATTATTTGTCTTCAAGTAATCTGCTGCATTGCTTCCTATGGCCAGCTCTGTGCCTGCTGGCCTGTGCTTGAGGAGGTGGTTAAAACATTTTGCACACACTGTTGTTGCATTATACTTAGGTGGTGATGATTTAAAAAACTTTAGTTATTTTTTCACCTTTCAGCATACTTCTTTTGCCAATACTCATTGCCCTATCACATCCCTTGCCTCCCTTGTTTTGCTTTCTTAATTTTATTCTCGCTGAGAAAATTCCTCCTATCTCATTCCTGTTTAACTTTACAACTCTGATGACCATTTGATGTAACACTCCTGGTTTGTTGTCTCTCTTGTAGCTCTGCTATCTTTCTTCTCTTGCTTCTCTAGTGTCTCTAAACACATTTCTCAGTTCAGAGGCAAGCTATTTATATTCCCTGTCATGCCATATTAAAAATCCAAAGTAAATTTTAGCTCACGTTTAGTTTGAAATGAGAGATTATAGTGAAAATACCATCTCAACTCTGCTTAATTTCGCTGTCCCAGGTGTGTTTTGTGTAGCTGAGAAGAAGCCATGTGATGTGTAACTCTGTGACTGAGGAAATCCCCATTGCTCAGCCTCACCTGCCGGCTTGCATCCAGCGTGCCCGACTGCAAGGCCCAGGCTGACACGGTGTTAAAGGCTTTCACAACCTTACTGCCAGGCAGCAGCTGAGCCAGGTACTCTGCGTTGGATTCAGGATACTGGTTTAATTTCAAGTTGTTGCTGATGTCCACCAAGACTTTTCCGCGGAGAACTTCTGCTAGTGGTGTAAGAAAGTTGTAATGCTGCCTCTGGATTGCTATAATGATGATGGCAGCTTTCTGTGCTGCCTCTGCGTGGCTCAACACCTCTGCATCCTTGGGAATCAGGTTGGATATCTGGGTGCTTCGGCTTCCATACACCACTGGGTAGCCAGACTGAATCATCTTATGCCCCAGAGCTCGTCCAAAATCTCCAGTTCCAAATATGCACACTGTCTCTCTTTTGTTAGAAGTGTTAGGAGCCAAAGCCATCATGTTGGAAGAATTTTTATTCATCTGTTAAAAAAAAAACAGGTAATTGGAACAAACTAAGCAAAACATCAATCTCTTGAAAATAAAAGGGTTCTATTCACTCTGGGTGTACAAAATAGAGATCTTAGCCTCTTCTTGTCCTTTAATATGATTCCTGCACACTCTTCTGAATACACACTCTTAGAAGATTTATTTACAGTTAAAAAAAAATTCTGAATATTCAGTCCTCCATCTCTTACAGCACTCTCTTTTACATCCATTTTATGGATTTTAACATTCAGCTGAACTGTTTCAGTTTTTCTCTCTTAAAGAGAAAATAGGAGGAAAATACACAGGAGCACAGAGAGCAAGGGTAGCATACTTTTCGGAGTAATTGCTGCTTATTTATGCTATAGAAAAGCATTGAGGAGGAGTCTGTTTCTAATCAGAATAGAACCTGGAAGATCTTTTTCAAAATACTTTATGAAGGGTTATTATAAAAGGTAGCTATAAACCTATCTGTTGTTCTCAGTATTTCCTTAATGCAAGTAGTCAGTTCCAGTTTGTTTTATTATTGTTCTTCAATTTCCTGAAGAATGTTCCATGAAGCATTTGGACAGTGGACTTGAATATTTCATGTTGAAAATAGACTTTTGATATTTATATATTACTCATAGTAAAATTCTCTTTGAGGTTTTATCTCTCTTCCTTTATCACTGTACCTGGCAACTTCAAAGTCTTTAATGTATTATCCATGCAATAGCAGTGTGTTCACTCTGTACTTGCAGAGTGAGACCCTTGATACAAAGACAGAATCAAAAAGGTCTGTTCCATAGGTCTTGCAGTAGGTTCACACGCTGTTCTTCCCTAACAAAAGGTGGACTCAGAGCAGAACACCCAACACATCCAATAGGAGACCCTGGCCTCAGGGTCTGTCCATCAGACAGACCTGTCTGACCTGTCTCATGGACTGTCCATCAATTTGGTACTTAGAGCAACGATTTAATTTGCAGGAGCCCCAGTTCAATTCTTTTACTGCCTCATTGCTAACCTTCCTAATTAGAGCTGTGGGAACAACAGGTTTTACAGTTTGTGGATGAAATTGTAAAGAAAAGAAATGCATGAAATGGTTAGCTGGAACCAAAACAACTTCTTTGCTCCTGTTGTTTATGACCCTTTGCTTACATTCTTCTGTGAAGCACCTTTCAGAATACTGCAATTTATACGTACTGCCTTTTAAAAACACTGAGATGATGTTCTTCACTTTTGTATTTTTTCTCTAGCCAGAACAGTTTTTGCTTTTTAAAAATCTGACATGATTTTAAATTATTTGACCCAAAACTTGCATTTGTTTGGTGAATGAAAAAAATCAAGCCTCAGCTTCCCCCTACCTGCCATGACTTAAGGATAAGAGCTGTGAGTCAAGGGCACAAACAGCCGTGGACTATGCTGTAGGGTGCAAGCTTTGCTAGCAAGATAGACACATCAATTCTTATTCTGAGAATCACATGTGAAGATTTTGTCTTGGACAACTTCTGTATGTAGGTATGTAGCCCTCAGCTGGCATCAGTGCCTGCCCAGCTGCACTCTTGCACTGTGCTGTGGGAGCCCTTGTTTAGAGAGGTGCCAAGGCAGTTGCTTCTGGTCATTAGGGAAGGTGAGGATTCAGGCAGAGAAGGGACCTACACCTGTGTACTGGAGGCTCTGTGTGGCTCATACAGGTCCCACGGGAGGCTTTGCAGTGTAGCAGGGGGTGTCCCCTGGCTCTCTGCAGCTGGACTCCATGTACTTTGACAAGTAGTACACTGAGCATGAAAATAGATCCTCAAAGGGACCCATCCGAATGTGTCTTGCATATTTGTGTGCTCTGACACATGCATAAAATTGCAAAGTCCTTTGAAATATTTGAAAATCATTCTCTGAGGGCTTTATTAATGTCCCAAAAAGCTCTAATGTGACTAAAGTTATGAAATTTCTTTCTGGGGATAGTCTGTATTTCAAAAAGAACAGAAGGGTTGCTTATGTATATTAATAAATGGTCCAACTCAGTACCTAATAAGACTCAACTCTCTTTCCTTAATTTTAGTTTTTAACAAAGTAATCTCCTCTCTAAAATAAAAAGTAAAACTTATTTGTAACACGCAATCATCCAGTTGAAAGCATCTGTATTTGTCCTCAAGAAATCCTCAAGTTATTGCTGAGTGAACTGCGCAATTCATTCTCCTCTCCAAACTAAGGATGGAAAAAACCAAAACTCAGACAGATGATATCAGGTATTATATTTGGTAGATTAGTAGAGTTATGTTTTGTTTGGGCTTATATTTAACAGAGAAATGGATCTACCAGTGAGAAATAAGTCTATAAAGTACTTCCATTGTTCACTTATGCCAAACACCTCATTTACTAGTGAACACTGAACTGGTTTTGATAGAGAAGAAAAAAAAAGAGGGAGATGAAAAGAAAAAATAATGGAACAAATGTTTTTTTTTCCAAAATATGGTTTCTTGAAGTGCTATCTAAGATGTAAAGGGAATGTAAAAGGCATAGAAAGCTGAAGAGAATTAAAGTTTTCTTTAGTACTTGTGGTCTAATATAGCTTAATACCATTTTTAACAAGAGAGACAATTTCCTTGAATAAATTGAGCAGAATTCACCTTTTCTTTGTGAGAGATAATAAGGATGACCATAGCTGTTATGAAAGCACAAATGATATATTAGAAATGAACTATTCACCAATGAACTTTTTAACAAATGGATTATATTGTAAAACTGATAGTGCATCTGTTATTTCTGAAAATCACATGTAAGACAAGGCAAGTTTACTTTTCAATTCCTGGTCTTTTGGACCATGACTTCCTCCAAAAATTACAGTAATTAAGTTAATTTTTTCCATAGAATCCTTCTTTTTCTTGCTTTCAACATGTCTTTGTGTCAGCTGGCTCTAACTGAACCAAAACAATGTGAATGTCTGGAGGTTAATTCAGGCAGCAGGATACGAGCATATAGAGAGTGTATAGGCACATCCTGGCAGTGCTGCCTGTGTTTGAAGAAAATACAGCATCTCATGGCAACTGTGAGGCTGTAAAGCCAAAAGAAGGAAATTGGATTGCCAGATTCATGACAGCATGGAATCTAAGAATCTAAGAAGAAATCTGGAATCTAAGAAGACAGTAATTTTCTACAGAACGAGGTGCTTTATTGTGGTGTATCAGCATGAAAGATGGGAAGCAGAAATATATCACAAGGGACACAAGGGTTTTTTTGGTAACTGGGAGCTCAGCCCAAAGGCTGACACTGGGCTGTCACTCAGCAGCTGGAGGCAGTGGAGCTCTGCTCCATGCCCATGGGTTATGCTAGGTGCTCTCAACGCACCAGAGAAAAGCAGAAATATCAGCAAAGAAACATGCAGTAATCATTATCTGTTCTTTTACCTATGTAGCTCTATATTATGTGAGAAAAAGCCATAGAGATTTGTATGCATACATAATATTTTTCCTTAAATCCATTCCCATAACATTAGAGCAGTAGTAATGCCGTTTGTTATTTGAAAGATAATCTAAGTAAACTTCTGCAATGATTAGTGTCCTTTCTCCTCTGTATTGCTGTTGTATTCTTCTACACTGAGTTATCCTATTTTAAGGAAAATGGTGGTAATCTCTGAGTTTTCTTGGTCAGTAAAGATAAAAGGAGATGCTGAAAAAAAAAAGTCACCTGCAACACTGTCATTTTTCCCCATTGCATAAACACTGAGGGAAGTAAACAATGGGGAAGGGAAAGGTACAGTGTTTAGTTAAGCAGTTATATGCAAATACTTTATGTAGGAAATTGAATTAAGACAGGCAGATTGCTTTGCACATGGGAAAAAGGAGGGATATCCTAGTAGAAGCAATACCAAAGATAAAGTACAATGCCAAAAGTGGAAAAGTGGAGATGGGATGGATAATGGAAATATCAGAAAGATGTAACATGATATGTAGATGGAAGATCTGTGGAATGATTCAAAAGTTAGAAAGACAAGATGAAAGGAGCAGGAAATAGTAATTTTACTATTTACATTTAAAAAAGGAACAAAGAAATTGATCTGGTTGTGGTCTCAAGAGGTCCTTTCTAAGGCAGAATGAACTGTGTTTAAACAAAGTCTGACAGATGCTTGTCTCACTTGTTTGTAAGACCTTCCTGTGTTGTGGATGCTGAAGCTCTTTGCTTACTGCTTTCTCAGCCATTTTATTAGGCAAATTTTTGTATGAGCGATCTGTATTGCCTCCCCCACAGTAGACACAGCTGTCAAAGGTGTCAGTTTATCCCCCTTCTCTTTGCAGCAGCCTTTGTTGGACATGAAAGCTGTTACCATTTCACCCTTTTCTTCTAGAAATAAAACAGTCCCACATCTTTCCTGCAACGTGTGTTTCTGAGAGTGGTGATCTTTCTCATGGCTTTCTTCTGATGTTTCTAGGCTAAACTGCTCCAACTGTTAATTAAAAGTGTGGTGCTGACTGCAGTACTCTCACAGAGATCTTACCAGATAGAAAAGGATTGCTTTAGTTGCCTCACAGTCTACATGCAATCCTGCTGTCACATTTGTCTCATTCACAGCATAGCTGATTCAAGAGTCAGCTTGTGATGCATTAAGGTGATGAGTGCTTTAACAAGGGGTGTGTGGCAACAGGGACCAAGATGTGGAGTGCAACACCTGGTGCTGAGCTCATGATTTGCACACCATCCACGTGTCAGATTTCCACCTTGGACTAACTTTAGTCTAGCACTGCAGCCTGCATGCCCACTAGCAGCTGAATGCATTTGGGTCCACCTAAAACACATCTTCTGGCTCACCTTTTGTGGTAAGGAATCTAGTTTCGTATGTTCCAAGACAACTGTGTTGTGTAAAGCAAAGCTTGAAAGTGATGATCTGCTTCTACATTTGAGCAGAACTGAAATACCAATGCAAATGCATTCTCTTACACCCACTCCTTTAATTGTGCTTCTCCCACACCACTTGCTCCATCCTTGGTTTCTGTAGTGTTTTCAGAGCTGTATTGTGCACTTGTCCCTGTTGAACAGTACCATATTTTTTCAAACTGTAGCTTCATTTGTCAAGATCATTCTGATTTCCAGGCTGTCCTCTAACTTGCTTGCAGCCCTTTTCAACTTTGTCAGATTGTCAGCTTTAAAAAGTAGAGTGTCTATTCTGGCATCTTTGCCATTTAGTGAAAGGAATAGGAGTTTTACCAGGAGAACCCCCCTGTATATCTGCAGTAAATGCAGTCTTCTATTTTGACAATGGTTAACTGAAAGACTCAAAAATGTTTCTTTTTCTAGTTCCATAGAACCCTACCTTGTATTGGTTTAATCTAAACTGCATTTTTGTAGTTTGCTTTTGAAATTTTTTCTAACATTTACCATACTAAAAAATTTGCTCATGTCAAGTTGTATCACTTCTGTGATTCACAAGGCCTCTTATCCTTTTATAAGAAATAATAGGGCTGGTTTGGAATGACTTACTCATGATTAATCCATGTGCCTATCATCTGTTTCTTTCTCATTTTCTGTTTGCTTCCTCTATTTGTCTGATAATTTTATTTAAATGGATTATTTAAAAGGGCCATAATTCTGCACCTCCTCTTTTTTCTTACATTTAAAAATAGCTGTTATTACCTTTTCAGTCTTTAAAAACTTTACCTCTTCCACACAATTCTTAAAGACAGTATTTACAACCATGGAAGTGCTTCAGTTATCACCTAAATAGTGTGAGATGAATTCCATCAGCCTCACTGATCTCAGGTCATTTAACTCGCATAAGCAGGGCCTAATCTCATTCTTCTGTCATTTAGCAAGTATTTCCAGCTCTTCACCACTGATGTAAACCCTTCTGTCATGGTTGACCCTTCCAGTGAACAAAAGCAAAATAGCCATTACAGAGTTGGCTTTCTTGGAGTCATTAGTCAATAGTTTCCCTCAATTGAGTAGTGGATCAATTATCTCCTTGATTTTTCTTTAACAGTTTATTTTTTTACAAGAAACTTTTTGTTATTCTATATGTACCTTACTAATTATATTTCTTTTTGTTCTATGACTTTTCAAATCATAACAACATATTGGCACAATTCTGTGCTTGTCCATAGATTTTGGTTTATGTGTGTTTTGAATTTGAGGTTTTGAAGAACTGACAGCTCCAGCCACATGACTCTCTTATGGCAGCCCCTGCTCTGCATTGCAATCTTTATGTCTCTGCTTTTAACAGAATTTCTTTAAGTAGCTGCCAATCTCCTGACCTCATTTTCTTCTCAAATTGTACTTCCCATGTAACATCACCTTCCCACCTTCAGGATCTAGTATACTCTGCTTGTTATTCTGCTCGGGGAAAAAAATCCATTTTTGAGCACTTGATGTTTCTTGGTCGCCTGTGGTGCCACCAAGCTGTGACAGAACCTCTGTATTTTCCCTTCTTTTTCCACAATCTTTTACTGGGATTATATTCTTTTATCTCTTGATTCAAGGCAAAAGTTTAGAAGATAAAGCAGGATGTAAGGACTATGAGAAGAAAAAAAGCCAAAGAAATTTGACCTGTTGCCTTGTAAAAGAAAGGTTTATAAGTGGGTTATGGTAGGGCATGGTGTTGTCTACTGTAGGAACTAGTGGCAGGATTTACAACAGTGGTCCATTTATGTTTCTCTTTTTTTTTTTTTTTTTTTTTTTTTTAAGCTCACTGTAAGAATCTTAATCCCAAAGGTGGACATAAGGATTATACACGCAACAAATATTATGTGATTTTAACTGTAAAAATGATGGGTCACAGGCCTTATTTTTATTTAAACTAATTATTTTTACTGCTGTTTCCATGTAAATAAAAGCAAGGATTCTGTTACTCTGTGCAAATAATAGAGAGTGTTAGGGGTGGGAATGGCCTTTCAGGAGCAGCTTGACATTGTTCTAGTACGGCATTCTGAAGGCCAATAAAAGTTCTGACTTAATACATCTTGCTAATTATATAGCATGCTGAGTATAGATTCATATGTGTGAATTCATATATGGTTATACAGAAGTCATGACAACAGTATTGATTGCATATTCTAGCAATTCTTTTTAGTAGAATTTGGATATGAAATCTGTTTCCTAGGTTCACCTGTCCAGGAAAACCTTGTTTTTCCATATTTAAAAAAGTGTTATTCTTCTATAATGATGGAGAGAGACCTGGATTGACAGCTGGAAGCTTATTAAATTGAGTCCATTGCACAGATGAACTGTAATAGTACCTTGCTACATGGAGAAGTTAATTCTTCACTCAGGTTCACTGACCTGTGATATTTAACTCTGCTTGTACAGTAGTGAACTTGGACAAGCAGTTTGGATTCAGACTGTGCCCTCATTTTAAGCTACCAACATGACTTCTTACATCACATCATAACCACACTGCTCTTTTAACATGGAGGATTTAACTGTTTCTGGATTTTTTTTTGGCTTCTGTATCTCTTGTTTTCATTACAACAAAGATCAGCTGAGCTTTCTCAAACAGCATCCACACAGGTAAATCCTCAAGCCTCTGCTAGAGGCTTTTTTCAGTCAAAGTTCTGTATCTCTATAGTCAGGAAATACCTGGAAGCATGCAGCTCCTTACATGGATTCAGAAACTTACTTACATAGTTTGAACCACTCAGGCAGGGCTGAGCACATTACAAGTAATTTCAATATCAGAGGTTCAGAGTATTCTCTTCCAAAACATTTTGAGAAGAGGTTCTCACCACCTCTACAGAGAGTAAGCCCTGAACACTGTTGGAACTGATGTGATTATTCATTCCAATTTTGCTGGGTTACTGTGAGCTGATCTTGAGTTGGCATTTAATGTAGAAATGGTGAAAATAAACCCTTGTCTCATGTCCTGCAGAACCTTCCTCAGACCTCTGAACAGACCAAGCAGGTTCAGTCAGGTTTGCTCTCCTGATGCCTCTGTGTACCCCTAATCCCTCCCTACCTGATGAACATACATCCTTCTCAATCATGGTTGAGCTCTCCTGGTAACCACAATGCTTTGACATCATCCAATGGCAAGTACTTATACTGGTGACACTAAAGAGCACTGCCTATGACCAAAGGTGCCAAAGGCAGTGGACACGGCCAGGATTATTTCTTTATTTATTTACTTAATTTTTTTAATAGCAGACCTCTGTTTCTCGTTGTTTCCTTTAAATTCTATGTAACCATGGGTGGGCATGGTGAACTTGAACTGAATAAGTAAATGGGTACATAAGCTTATTTGGATTTATACTTTTTTCTCTGATAATTCTTAGTTTCCCATACTGTCAAGTTCTCCAAAGTTAAAATTTCTTTCTCAAATAGAGGTAATTCTCATTATTGTCTTAAATGTTTATTGCAAGTACTGGCAAGCAGAAGTCATCCCCAGTTGCAGGGTTTTTTTTGTAAATAAAACTCCTCCTTTGCCTTGTAATTTATGATCAAAAGGTGTATATTAGATGAAGATGCCCTAATATGGTAAAATTACACATAGTAGCCCATTAAACATAGTACAAAAAGAGAGAAATTATTACTTTATTTCTTGCATAAGTGCTACTGCATCTTTGGAATACTTTATGAAGTATTTCACACATGCTTAATATACAGTAATCCTGTTGTAATGTGGAAAACAGGTGAAATGAAATTTAGAAATTCTCCTCAGAAAGACAGGTACACTACTCTGAGGCAATCCCATTTACTTAAAATTTCATTTTACTATTCCCACAGAGAGATAAAGAAGACACTCTATAACAAATACTGTTTCTTACAAGATGAAATCTGTGGAACCAAATCTGCCCTAAAATACAAATTGCATTTTCTGTTTCTTGATACACCTAAAACTAAAAGGCATGTGACTAAACTACTGTCCCATGATTAATCCAGTACTTAAAAACATCAAGAAAACAGCAGAATTGCTCCAACAAACCCATTAAAACAAATTATGCATGCATTTTCTTTCAAGCAAATGAATATCTGTTGTTCTTCTCAGCAGAAAATCCTAGACTACAAATTTTGACAAAGCTGATAAAAAATAATTTTTTGAGACAATAAATCCTCCTATGGAGGACACTGCATTTCCCACATCTTCACTTTTTATCGGGAGTACACTAAAACTGCCTGGAGGCTCTTCAAACAGGTGAAATATAGTCCTAAATAGATGTGCTTAATGTTGTCTAAATCATAGCAAAATACTGAGAGGGCTGGAAATCTCACCACCTCCAGCTGCTGCCATAAACACGTTGTACATAGCTATAACTTGAGTAATTTCCTCAGTCTCTTCAGGGCTGTTGTTCTATTTTGAGGTTTGTAGGTATTAAGCTTTAATCCAGCCTATTCAACTGCAAGAAGAATGAAAATATTTCTTGAAACACGTGAAGGTGAGCAAATGTGAGGGAGAAAGAGACATGCCTACAGTGCAGGGGCACTGGGTTTATCCCAGCTGGCCCAGGAGATGTTCTGAGGCCTTGAAAGCCACGCTTGAAGATCCACCAGGCAGGGAGAGGCACCTCTTGGATTCCTGCCGAGTCGTTCCCTCACTGTGAAGTTATTTTCTTGAGCATCTTTTATCTGCCATTTAGAGACAGTAACAAGTAGCTGTATCTCACAGAGAAATAACACTAGAAATAATGAAGCCTGGCTTCCTAGGGGTTTGTGTTTCTTGGCTGATTACAGGCACTGATTGAAACTGTTCCTAATCACAGGAGATGACTCCTACAACATTTCTTCTAGTGGAATTTAGGTATTCCAAATGTATATAGTCACATTATAGTCTTTAATTTTTCAGAACTCTTCTGTGGGGTCTTCAGCTGCCCTCTTTCATGCAACATGAGAAGTGAGCAGTCTGCCCTTCTGGTATATTTGTCTGAAATCAGCATTAAAAAAATGATTGAGGAACACACGTAAATGTGAGACGCTCATGTACCTCTGCACAAGTGAGAGGATTTCTTACTTCCTACAGAAGTAAGCTAAAGTAATGGACACCCTAAAAACTTGTGAAGTACACACACCCAAATGCATGTCTGTACCACCAAAAGAGAAGGAGGCAAGTGCAGCAGTTTGGACCCAACGTTGTTGTGGTCTCTTGACAGTAATAGAGAATGAGGAGGGGATGTTATCTGGGAGGCTTTTACTGACAGCCATCAATGCCTTGCAGTGAGACTGGAATTAACTGAACTTACACCAACAACCTACCAAAACCAGACCTTCTGAACACTAAAAATGTAAGAGTTCATGCCACATATTTATTATGAGCTCTAGGAGAGCGTGAAAAGCCTGACTCTCTTCCTGTTTGCACCAATGAATTCTTGATTTACAGTTCTCTTGCTTTTGGACTGGGTTGCACAAGTGGGGAAATGAAGCCCAGTTGTTTTGTTGCACCTTTCACAAGAGAAAGGGCAAGGTGGCTGAAGTGGTGTAGCAACAATATTCTTGGCTATCTTACACTCTTAGAAATTTGAGAAGTGAGAATATGATGAAAGATTTAAGGAAACAGAACATGAATATGAAATTTTCTTGCCAAAACAAATAAATGTGGATTTGCAGCATTTCGGGAACGGGGACAAGCAGATTTTACAGAAAGTTCATTAATCTATGTTTAAAGGCATGATTGGACAATCCAAGAGAGTGGAAAACTTCATCAGTTCCCTTACTCACTTGATGTGTACTAATTGTATTTATTTGCTCCTTTTGGTTTCCTTTGTTTTATGTGGACTTGAACATTTTCCTCTCTCATTTGACTGAATCTGAATGGCATCTGCAAGGGACATGCCTGCTTCCAGGACAAAAGGAACACTGATATTTTCAGAAGAAATTATTACTCAAAAAACCCCCCAAAAAACCCCAAAAATAAAATGAGAAAAACCAACCCACCTACCCAAAATACTCCAAAAACAAAACAAACCAAAAAAAAGAGTAAGGTAGATGTTTTTATATGCTGTTGCATTTTTCAACAAGGAAAAAATCCTTAGCAGACAATCTTTTAAATTCTTCTCAAGATGGAAGAAGTTCCCCTTCTTACTGAGCCACTGATTTCCAAACTCTTTAAGCAATAACCTTAAATTACAGGCTTTGAAAATTAATTGCTGAGAAGCCTGAATTTAGAAACATGCTTTTAAAATAGAAAAAAAATAAAACAAAACAGCAACAGAATTAGTAAAAAATTGACAGAGCTGTTCAGGGCAGCATCCTATGCTGAGAAAAGGAAAGATCTAAGGCTTGTGGGTTTTTTTTTGTTTTTTTTTTTTTTTTTTTTTTTTTTTTTTTTTTGGTTTTTTTTTTTTTTTTCTTTGACCAAAGCCTCCTTTGAGTTGAGCCCAGGTTTTGCAGATGCTCGAGCTGCTGCTGGTGATTCCTGCCTGGCAAGCAGGGATGGGTGTGCACAGCAGTGAGTCATTAGCTCCTCTCCCAGCCCAGATGTTGGTACAAATGACATCTCTCTGCCTGAGTACTGCCTTGGGGCTCTGCTCCTGGGGCACAGCACTGCCACCAGCTTGCTCACAGGGCAGCCAGAGTTACCCTGTACCCCTGCATGGGGGACAGGAACCCTTACAAAACACCTCTTACAAATCCCTGCTGTCTGTGCCCTCTTACACAGGGGCAGTGGCCTTCAGAGAGAACTCACCCTGATTTCTGTCTTCTGCTTGCTCCTGGGTCTCAGTCAGGGTCTGAGACCTACCTCCATTTCCTACCCCTGTGAAATATGTGGGGTCGAGGCAGAAGTCACTCTTGGTTCTGCATGTCAAGACCATGCAATACGGAAAAAATGAGTGGATCTTTGGAACAGAGACAAATGAAAAGCTTTTTACTAAACTAAGCTGATGAGCAAAGAGGGTGCCAGGAGGTAGGAAACAAAGTGTCGTGCTGCTTCTGTAATTGCCTAATTGGACAAAATAATTCCCTCCTGCAGGGTGACCCTCTCTTGATATCCAGCAAGGAAATGCAATACAAAATAAGGAACTGAGTTTTCTGAATAAACCCATTGTCTTTATTGAATTACCATTTTATGCTATTATGATTATTGCATAATTATCCACTTTTTGTGAGTACTCATGTCTTTTTACATATTTCCTGCTCTCACAGTCATCATAGCATGGGACCACCCCAGAGAAATCGTTTGTCAAACTATCTTCTGCTTTAATGATGCCAGAAAGTGTTTTGCTCTTTGGCAATCAACTTCTCCACTTAATTTCTTAGCTCTTAAGGCTTGTTTATTTAGAGGCCTGCAGAAACTTGCTTACACAATTGGCATCACTAAAGGTGGCAGGCAGCAGTAAAACACTTTGATCCCAGTCCTCAGGTGCTGTAACTTGCCTGAATTGGATGGCTGAGCCTTTTCACCATTGATCAAGCAGTTTGTAGCAGATTATTGTAACTGAACACCTTTGAAGTGCCAAGTTATATGGAGCTCTGCAGCAGTTTCAGAACTCAAATCAAATTTATTAATATTCCAATTTTTTAGGGATATTGTGCTGTTTATGGAGGGGATTTTTCTGCACATTGTTTTTTGTCCTGGTGAGTCTGCTCCACTTGGGAAAAACACATGTAGGGAAATCATCCATAGCTAAGAACCTGTCCTCACTCCTGATTTTATCTTGATCTCATGTTTTCCAAAGACAGTCATGGGAACTGCGTGTCCCAGTGGAAGGTTAGACCTAGCCCTGCTGCTGAGCCAGGCTGATCTGTGTCTCTCTGCCAGTGCAACAAAGAAGGCAGCTCAGCCAAGCCTGGGAAGTGTAGTCCCAAGCCAGGCAGCCTGAGCCTGTCTGCAGCACAGTGCCACCACCAAAGTTAGGGCATTTCTCTGGTAGCCTCACTGGGAGAGACAGCACTCAGTAGTTTAGTAAAGTAAAAGCAATAGCTGAAAGTCACCTTTGCAAAGGTGTATCCAGGCTGCACTCAGTAGTCACTACGAAGGTGGGAGGAAGGTCTGTCAGCCCTCTAATGAAAGGTTTTGCTGGCAGCTATTCCCTGTCTCCAAGAAGCACCAGTACAGGCAGTGCTCAGCTGAGCTGCTGGCTGGCACAGTCCCAGCACCCTGCCCAGACCTCCCCAGCTGGGAGGACAGAGCTGTCAGGAGCCCAGGAAGGGCTCGCCAGGACATTTGGGGGTGCATTTACTTCTCACAGTGCACCTACAAGCATCTAGTAAGTGAACTAAATGAGTATTTTATTGATGGTGCTCTCATTAAGGGAGTACATGTCTGGAGAAATTTTAAAAAAGAAGACAATATCTGTTTCTAAACTGTTATGTCAAAGGAGGAAAAAAAAACCCCAGTATTTTGTTTTAGAGCATGCAGGGACAAAAAGCTCCCCACATTTGAACTACAGTAAGCATTCAAATATTCTGTTTCAATACCTGTCCCTACCTTTTCTTCCTAAAACTTCGCTTTTGAACTCTAAAGTCAATATACATGAAAATCTGAATAGAATAAAAATAAAATCAAAATGCCAATGCCTTTAAAATGTCCCACAGAAAATAAGATATTGAAAATGTTGCAGTTCCACTCTGCTAGTTCAGCAACCAAGATGAGAAAGGAAGAAATGTTGCCTCAAATCTTGAAGTTACCAAATAAAGAGGTTTAAATAAGAAATAGACTGGGGAGCAGTGAAAGTGACCTTAAAATATGTAGATTTTAATTACTCTGCCTGAAAGTCTCAATTGCTGTCTGTATTTTTGAGAGACTGGGTTTATAAGGAGCACCCAACACCCACGCTGGTGGGGTTTTTACTTTGGAGTAGCTCTGGTCTGGTCCTGTGAGCTTACCTGCAATTAGCTGTGATATTGTTTTGTTTCACCCATAAGCAGCCAAGATTGCATGTCCCCAGCTGCTCTGCAGTGTGAGACACAGAATGATACATGCTGGAGAGCAGCAGATTCATAACCAAGTGAGCTCCTGCTCTGAAACCAGCCACTAGTGTAGGCTACACACTTTGTTCATAATTTCTCAACACAAAGTAGACCCTTCATCTGATTACAATTTCTGCTTGTAACGAGGAGAAGTAATTAAAAAACATACCATCTGCCTAAAAATGTACAAATATGAAAAGTGCCTAATATGTTTTTATGAGAAAATTCCAATATGGAGGAAGAAAACACAGTGATGCTTGATTTCTCAATGACTGTTGCAATATTTTGACATGTAGTTACAGTGCTGCTTCATGGTAGTCTAAAATCATTGCTATTAACAAATCTAGGAGCTTCAGAAAGGCCACATCTAAAAAAGAATTTTCATCTTCCACTAATTGCATCATTTTATGAAGTCTTAACAGACTTGAAAAAATTGGCCTACAGTCTGAGTGACAGTTTGTGTTACAGATTTAGAGAGGATATGAAATTTTCCTATATCAAAGCTGAAGAACAGTTCTGACAGCTGCAAATGTTCTCTGAATTAATAATGTGGAGCTGGTATAAGACAATATTTAAGAAAAATCCATTTCTTTCTGCAGCATTGAAGCCCCTTGCTTATAAAATATTAAACAGGATTAAAATTGGTATGCTGCTTGAATGGGAAGAGAAAACTTTAAACCTACATATGAATCCAGAAATAAAAATAATCATTAGTTCCAACTTTTATTAGTGATAACTTATAATTCAGGGTAAAACAACACCCCGCCCTTGCTGCTAAAATTCAAACCAATATTTTGGCTCTGGCATTGGAAAGAAAATCCACTTTCTAGCTTCATTATTTAAACTCCACTGAGCAATCCATATTTGCAAAAGCTTTCTTCCTTTAACTATAACAAACACCTTTGGAAGATTAAATAAGCCTGTTATCTGCTATATAAGTTCTCTGAATATTAAATGACAAATCTGAAGTTCTGGTTTGTCCTGACTTTACAGATAAAATTGCTTTCTTATTTCTCAGCGCTTCCTTATGTCAGCTCTTAGTTACAAATAGATTGTATAATGTCAATAAAAACCCAGGAGACATGGCCTGGCTTTGTGGGCTTTTTGTCTAGCAGAGAGAAAGGCTGGGCTAAGATTTAATCAAGAGACTTAAGAATTTAACTTCAAGCCCACCTAAACTTCTCAGGTTGACAGTTTAGCCATTTTGTTCCCCATTCTCACCTACAGGAATGAAAGAAACCTGTGTCATCTGTGTGAAACTCACCTGTGCACTCAACCTGATGCAGTCCCCACAGCAAGCCAGTGCTTTCCCAGCTGGTGAGATGCTGTAGGCGGACCAAGGGAAACCTCAGGAGCTGCAGAGAGGTCCTGCTGCCTGGAGCAGACACAGAAGCCCTGACAGCCCAGCTGGTATTTATCTAGGGGAAGCCGGGGTGAGTGCACAGGGCAGGAATATGAGGGGATGTTGCCGCCTTTTCTGTCTGCGCGGGATGAAAGAACTTCCCGTCAAAATCTCAGGGAAAGTCCCAGCCCTTGTATTTACAGCTGAAGTGAAGCTGTGGTTGCTTTTATCATGCTGGCACTGACTTGCCCCTTGGCTATTGGCCAGAGCTAAGGTTTGGCTGCCTTTCCCCACTCTTGTAAAACTAACCAGAGTTGTGTAAGCCAGAGATGTAGAAGCACAACAACAAATATTTGCCCGGAAGGAAAGCTGCTTTTTTGTGTCTTGGCTCTTCTGTGCCATTCCACCTGTAGGTTAGCACAGTAAGATTGCCACATTGGGATGAAGGGAATTTGGCATGGGGTGGCTGAAAGTAGCTGATCTCTGAAATTCTCTGGATATTCTTGGTAAGTGCAGCTATCCTGTGGTGCCAGGGTCTGTGATGGATAGGTGTTGAGAAATGAGTCTTTAAGGGATAAGCCACTGTGAATTTTGTAAATGTCATACATCTGTTTGAATTTTGTGGTGTTACATATCTGTTTGAAATGGGACGTAATTCAAAATGGATGACTTGAGCATCATTGAACTATATCTTAATCTAAGAAAGTCCCACTAGCACTGAAAGTCCCACTAGCATTAAAATTTCCTAAGTTTGAAAAATGACTTGAAGGGGGATTTAAATAATATAGCACTCTAGACTTGCAGGCAATTTCTTAAATTAAAGAGGAAGATAGTAAAAGAAAAATATTTTTACACAATCTTGACTTTGGGAGATTTACTGGAAACTAATTAGAAAAACACATTAAGAAGAAAGAGTCATAGACTATATAAAACACAGAGGTAATTTCTAAAAACAGAAATAAAGGACAATAAGAAGTTTCATTCAGAACAATCTGTGACTGCACTAGGGCTGAATAAAGTATATTTGAGAGTTCTAGAAAAGAGTTCCGGTCCTGTGTGAGATTTAGAACAGGAATAGCCCATGCCATTTGTACACTGTGATAAAAAGCACAAGCCAGTGTGATGCCTGAACCACTGGAAGAGATCCAGGAACTGAAAAAGGTGATATCACTTTGAAAGAGCATGGAAGATTCAGCAAGGTGCACCTGGCATGAGCAAAGTGTTTGACCTGGCTCAGAATGTCCACTGAGGCAGTGGATGTGTCTGGGGGTAACCACTGTAGTATTCATTTTCTTCCTTATACAAAGATGCTGCCAAGAATTGTGTTTTACACTTAAATTAAAGGGGATGGAGAGGAAAATAGTTGACTTGCAGAGTTTAAAAGCACAAGGCTAAGCCCACAGAAGTTATATGAGAAATAAATGTAAAAATTCATAGTAGATGGGAACAAGGGCAAGTGCAATGCAATTCAGTGCCTCAAGCTGATCTAAGCATTGAGTTCCTGTGTGATGACATGAGCAAAAAAATCTGAAAATAATCTGAGGTTATTTTCCAGTGGATAAATACCTTGTGAATACAAAAAAAAAAACCAGGGAAGCATTGAGCTGTCCAGCATTTTGCACACCTATGTGATCCCTTCACATTGTAAAGCAATGCTTTAAAGAGGAGCTGGATATATTCATTGCTCTGGAAAGACTGGAAGAACACACAAAATAATTCTTGTAATTACAGAAAAGATGAATGAAACTCCCTGTTTGTCCATTGATGGGCCTGAAGAAACAAAAGAGTCTGTGACAGGGGTCCTGGTGGGTATTCATGTTAGCAAAAATAAAAGAGGGTTTTAAAAACTTTTTGAAACATTTGTGAGCTGCACTTTTTTCTCAGATGTGTATTTAGGCTTCATTTAGCACCTGAGGAAAATCGTGATGAATTTTGCCAACCTTTCTGGTTAGTAAGATTTACACAGATGACATTTAGATTTGATGAAAAAATACTGCCTCAGAGTAGCCATGGAAAGAAACTGTGCTTCTGGGCTGAAGGTGGACAAACAACACTGTAAATACCATGCAACACAAATAATAACATACTTGAAAAAAGTTGGCACAAACCCAAGAAAATCACCAGAAAATATTCAGCAATGTGTCTTCTCCAAAAGTACTTGGCTGCTGAATTATAAAAAGAAATACATGCCTACTCTAACTTCTTGAGAGCACTGTCATGATCATCTCACATATAGTTATTGAAGAAAATGAGAAACAGGAGGAATTAATCAGACATTTCAGAGTTTAAGGTAAATTATCCACGGAGGATTTCAGGGCAGATGTTGATGTGGTCATTTTAAACAGTGTGGAAAATGAAAAAAAAAAAATAAAGAGACTGCAGTAGTTTATGAGTTAACAAAACTTTGGTGTACTCATAGGGGAAAAAAAGAAGATTTAATCTTAGTCATGGAAATAAACAAACCCATACATTTTTATTTACTGAAGGCCAGTGCCATTGGAAACTGATTATAAATCATAAGGAATTACCAAACAAAGCCTGGCCAATGGCCATTTTTCATTATTTTTCAGTTATGGAGTGTGACTTGCAGCTTCAATATATTCTTGAAATTGCAAGCTGGATTTTTAGAGCATTTGACAATGGAACAAAGTCCAGAGAGATATTTGCTCATCACTCTTATTGCAACAATAGCTACAGAGGCTAAGATGCTTCAGAAAATAGTTCATATCATTGAATTCAAAATTGAATTTAGCCTGAAAACATTGGAGTGGTGAACTTGAAAGCACTACTGGGGAAGATCTTCCAAAGCATATGTGCCAAAAATTTCAAGATTCAAAAGGCCAGGGACAAGGGAGGGGTGTGCTCTGCTCTGTGTCCATCTCTGAGGTCCTTGTACTTGGAAAATGTCTCATCTCTCACACTTCTCACACTTCACCCTTCCTTTTTATATATTTTTTTAATTTATTGTTTCCCATCGTCACTAATCTGGGCTCCTTTTTTTAGGGAAGAGAAAAAAAAAAGAGCAATGCTGTTAGAAAGCTGCATGTTGTTTGTAGGAGGTTGTTTCCCCAGGCTCATAGTTACAGTGGAAGAAGAGATGACAACCTTCTAAAAAAGCCCAGAAGGGAAAAAGAGGCACAAAGCTTGTCACTTTGTGCTGCAAAATCTCCATCAGGCAGCAAACTCACCCTGGGACCAGGGAGACCCAGGACACTCAGCTAGGATGGTGCCCCTGAGAGAAGCAGTCCTGGTGCCCTAGGGGAGCCAGCATGCCCACAGGGACACCACAGGGCACCTCAAAGGCTGGAGGAAATTTACTGATAAATGCAGCCTCAAGGCTTCTGATAAACATTTGTATCCCTCTGTTCTACCCCTGTTTGAAATATACTGGGTTTTATGTTTTCCTTGGCAGGGAAGGTATAGCCTTGGGAATGTACATTAAAGTTTTAGCATGTGAAAAAAACATTCTGGCTAAAGCTTTGTAAAGCCTTCCTTTGCTATGTGCAGCCTTCACAGAGAGAGGAACATCATTTTGCTGGGGGTTTATTCTGAGGTCCAAGATTACACAGGTATTCAGGATGGAAGTCAGCATGTCTTTGAGGATTTATGTATTAGGGATGGCAAAACACCACCAAGCACCCTAGTCAACCCAAATCTCAGACATGCCAGAGTAAATGGATTTCTCCCTGAAAACAGGGTGTAGCATGGTTTAAACATAAGCTTTGTCCCATATTCTTTGTCCCTATCAAGGCATTTCTGCACAAACTTAGTTTCTTGAAAGTGAAGTACTGATTCCTCAGTGTTTAAGGGTAGCTGACTTGAAATCAGCTTTCCCAGAAACAGGAAAAAAAATCACCCCTCACAAAATCACAGATACAGGTGACACTTTTAAATTCATGGATTTCCTGTAGAATGGCATTGTCTGATTGGAAACAGTTCAGAGTAATTTCAGTGAAACTTGATTAAAAAAAAAAGGGGTTAGGAGATAAATTGGATGATATTTCCCTTTCAGATAAAGTCAACAAACTTTCTTTCTTGAACTTTGTTTGACACTGTTTCATGTGATGGTTCACTTGCTTCCTTGTGCTCAAACTGAAGCTGTTGACTGTAAGTGTTTGCTGTCAGTTTTGACAGGGTGGGAATATCCAGACCATTTCTGAACATAAGCTCCAAAATTCTTTACAGCATAAGATTTCTTTCTTGTGCAGTACTTTATCCATGAAGCCTGTGAGGGAAGCACTGGGCATGCAAGCAGGTGAGCAACATGAGTCACTTGAAGTTGCACACCAAGATAAACAGAATTTCTTAAGGTTCTCAGCAAGAGAAAACATGAGCCATAACCAAACATACAGAGATGAGCTGTTGTGTGACCAGATATTCAAAGTTAGGGAACAGGTGAGTTTTTGGTGGAGACAGTAAATTCTAACTTCTATCTTTCTATATAAATCACTGACCTCATCCAGCCTGTCCATGCTTCATTTTGATCACCTTCTAAGAAAGTGTTTGAGAAGTGAAGGACATAAGAAGGGGTATAATTTTTCTTGTCAGAGGTGAGACTGACACATGAGAGGCTGAAAGTCAATAATAGCTGAAGCATTTTTCCATTTGTTGTTCTCATCATGGCTGAAGCAAAATCCTAGCTTGGAATCCTTCCTCTAAAGTTAATATTTTCAAAGGAACTACACTCAAATATGTGTGAGATGTCTCAGGTTTTTATTGTGTCTCATTAGTTTTCAACACACATGTGAAGATCAGTAAAGATCCTGGAGGGACCTCTTATAATACTGTCAGTAGGAGATGGGAAAATGTAACTGTATAAGCTTTTACATTCTTAGTGTTATTTTCTGTTTTTTGGCTACCTGCCATTTGATTTTAAGTGGGGATTAAAGGCATTGAAGACACATGCAGCTAAAATATCACAGGTTTTTTATGCTAAATAAAGGTAATTTTGTTCAGCTCGTGTTTATCGCCTATTCACAGAGTGACACTTTCATTTCTGAGATGATAATCACCATTCAGTATCAGCATTCCTTGCTGTTTCAGCACATAAAGTTATGCTGTGACCAGAGATAGCTGTTGTGCATGCATTTGTGAAGGCTGCTCTGGATTCCTGCTGCATTCAAGCTTGTTGCTTCATTTCTAAACAGTCTTTCCTTAAAAAACAACAAAGAATGTGACACTATTGTTCACTTAGTTTCTGGGAACATCCTCTGCTGATGACAGTGCCTACCAGGAGGCCAAAATATCTCCCAAGATAGTTACTGTCTGATGTACAGAAATATTCAGGGTTTTAACTTCTTACTGTTTCACAGATAAACCATACTGTGATTTTGTGTGAGATGGAAGCCAAAATACTTGTTACAAGTGTTCTGGGAAGAACATTCAGGTACAGTTAAAGAAAAGCATAAAGTGAAGCACACTGAAATATTTCAGTCAATGGCCCAAAGCAAAGTCTAGATTATGATCTGACTGAACCATTCCAGACTTGGAATGGTGTATATTTCCTTAGGCTGTGGGGAGGCATCAACACTGCACAAAAGTAATGGTGTCATACTGGGAGTGTTTCAGTTCTGTACAGTGTCCTCAACAACTGGAAACACCATAGCTGGAAGCTTATGGGAATGGGTGCTGTATTTTAGGCTGTGTGTTAATGTCCAATACTATTTCAAAATGAGGCTAGGAAGAAAAGATGAATTGAAAACATACTTATTTACAGACCATAATGCCTTTGAGCTGAAATCTGCCTGGGCTGTGTTGAATAGATCTTTATGGTCTACGAGCCGTGTGTGTCCAATAAGTCATTCCAGTAAAACTAGTGATTTTTCTTGAAAGAATTTACAAATATCCATAAGTCAGGGATGATGATTCTTCCTGCTTCATATTTCTATCTGAAATTGCTTCATGAAGCTGAACTGTCATATTTAGAGGAGGTTAACAAGGGATGTTTGATGTATTCTGAAAAGATGAGTATCTCTTTTGGATAATTATATACCATATTATATGACAAACTTTGCAGATCCTTCAACTGAAACTATTTTTAAAATTTCCCTTAACCACTCCCCCCAAACATTGTATCCTTTTCCCACATTTGGGATACCACAATATTCTGAAATTTAGAACTGCTTGTGAGAGAGAAAATAGGCTGTAGAACTTCTGGTCATAATCATAGCAGATCATTGTATCCTATTTATGTAATGCCTTTACAGCTTCTGTCCAGCTAATTTAAAAAATGAGCTGCAAGGAGGAATAGAAACCCTAATAAAGCAGCATAGAAATGTAGAAAGATCAACCAGTCAATTTTATGGACTCAAAGAGAATACAAAAGCCCCAAATCCATTTTGAGCAGCTCACTCCAGCAGCAAGACACACCACTGGCATAGCCAGACTTTCTACTGAGTTCCACAGCTGACAAAATCACTCCTACTGCCAAAATGCTCAACTGTATGACTGAGTCACAGGAGCTGAACAAATTACATTTGCTGAATGTATCAGTTTAGCCACACAACCTCTTCGTGTCCATGTTCTTGACTCACTCCAGTAAATGCTACCATACTAGTTTAAATGTCTTCCTCTGAGCTCTGCAGGTCTGTCCCCCATCTGACCAAGTCTGACTGCATGTGCATGGTATTTGTATCCTGCTTTAATCCTTCCTGACACTTTGTAAAAATAAATTTTCCAGACAGACTTCTTAATATATATTCCTTTGTATCATCTAGCACAGGAAGAGCTTGAAAACCAGCATTTTTCTTCTAGGCTATTTAGACATACAGAGTCTATTTTTGTTTCCCTCCTTGTATTTGATTTCCTTTTAAAAATGGGGACCTCATTATCATGTAAGCAATAATCAAATGATACAGACAGAAATAAAAGTTAACACTTAGTCAAGGAAAATAATTTAGATATTTTTATAGCTGTGCTTTCTTTAGAAGGGTAGAACTTCTTTTCTAGTGATACATTTATGGTATTATAATTAATCAGAGAAAAAGAAGTTGTACTGCATTATGAAAGAAAGCAATAAGGAGGGGACATGAAGATGAATAGGCTGCTTAAGTGAGTAAATGATTTCTGGTGCCAGCCTGACAATGACATATAGGATTTGAGTGTCTGCAGTGCTATTGGGTACCTCATTCTCCTCAGTAGCTTTATTTGGGACTTTTGAGGGCTTATGACATTACTGGTCATCATTGCTGTGCTTGGCCACCAAGCAGAAGACAAAGGAGGAAGTTATTTGAACAACACAAGGGGCTGGTTTCACTGAGTAAGATGAGTTTCACTGGAAAGGATGAGTTTGAGTTCTTCAGAAATGATAGTGAGCTGTTATTAAATGACATAATTCTTCCAAAAGGTCTTGCTTTTGATCATGGCACAAGTATTCTATCCTTAGAGTCTCTTCACAGTTTCCTCTCACTCACCCCACAGCACTGCCATTCTCTCTCTGCTCCTTTTCTCTTCTACATTCCCTGTCCTTTCAACTCCCTTTAAAGTATGCTTATTACTAGCAGTGATCTCCCTGGTTTCTTTGTCAGGCTGTATCCCAGCCACATTAAGGTTACTTTTTGTGAAGGTGGTGTTTACACCTAACTCAATGAAGTGGGAATGAGAGGTCTCCCAGGACAAGTAAGGATGAAGACTTTCAAGTTTCACAAGAAACATTTCACATACAGGTGAATATGGAGAGAAAAATATGCTGACAGCAGCCCTGTATATGAGAGACTGTACATGAACAAGAGGAAAATTTCTGTCCTCCATTCCCCCAGTCCACTTTGTTGTTTAGAAAAATCAAAACACTGACAGTCAGAAGGTTCAGGTAGACTGTATTTGATGCTAATAATGGGACTGGAAACACCTGCATGTCCTGCAGTAAAGCTGTTTTCATCTTGACTATTCTCATCTACATCCTTTTACTTTGTAAGAAGTTATTTAAATGTGTGCATGTATCTCAGACAAGTAGTCTGTGTTTTTAATTTTTTTAAAGAATGTCAGGAAGTTAGAATAAATATCTCCATGAAATTTGCTTAATAAGAATTTTCAGAAGCATTTGTCATATTTCTGCTGGCAAAGTGAACTGAAAGACTAATTTTAGCAATGTGAAAAGCTGCTTCTATTGTGACAAAAATTATGGCCTAAGGGACAGAGATACCCCCCCTAGAAATTAATACATAAAAACCCACATTTCTGTCAACAATCTGATGGTAATGCCATGGGAAGCTACTAATGGGAAAGCAGAGCTGTCAGAATAAAAAGTGTTCACCTTCCCTAAACCAAGGAGGCTTTATTTATTTTTCCAAGCAATAGGCACAATTGAACTGTCTCTGAAATCTTTGTCTCCTGTAGGTAATGTGCTTGGTTTAGTACTAACTTGTACTTCAACTTCTGTTTCATGTACTTGGTATTTTTTGGCATCATGTAGACCTTATGCTCTGGGGAATAACAACTTTCTTAATCTATTTTTGTGTTGCATCTTCAATTACAACTAAGCAGTATAGGTACTGAATACACAAGAAAAAACCCCCCACCATGAATTTTATATGGGCTGAAAAATAAAATCTTTCATATCAATACAAGTATTAAGGTATTAGCAGTCAAATCAAGCCATTCTTATTGGTCCCATTTTGTAAAAACCAATACTTCAAATTTTCCAATTATTTTGGCTCACTCCTGGTCATGGTGCAATTGATGATAGTACCCACCAATTTCCTCATCTCCACCCCTTTCTCCAGAATTATGCTCACCCTTCTGTTGGTCCTCAAGAAGCAAGGGAGGGGGTTCTGGAGAGTTGTCAGTGTCCTGGGTTCTTCACTGGGAGAAGTATGGAGCTGCTGAGGATTTCTTCCATGTTGCTCTAGGATCAGTGTGAGGCTGCTTTTATATGGCTCTTAGCACGTACTGCACGTTACTCTTTCTTCATTGGTCTGCAATTCCTCTTTGTATCTAAATATACTATATATAGTAAGTTTTAATTACCTGCATTAAATATTTGTTCTTTGTTCCCTTTGTTATCTCTAAAGCCAGTTTTACTGGCCTCCCAAGGGCTTAATGACTAGTAATTGATCAGTAGAAATTTGTTTATAGCCCAGGAGGGTCTGGTTTCATCCCATCTCCACACTTTGAGAACCCCTCCTATAATCCGTTACTTGTATAATCCTCTACACCAGTTTTATTTCAGATCATAGCTGCCTCTATGCAAAACAGCTACTGCTCCTGTGCTATTACATACAGAAATAGCAAAAGTCTCATAAAAATAGGCATTAAAATACACAAACCTACAAAGCTAAGATAAAACTTCAATTAGGTAATATTCACCTGGCAGGTAAATAATTTTTGATACAGCTCACCTACGTAAAATGAAAGAAAAGGCAATCCAGGATAATACAAAGTCATCCTGATGTGTCCCAGCTCCCAGGCTTTGGAGATGCAGCACAAAGTTTTTGGGCTCCTACTCACAATGGCAATGCCCACCTTTTCAGGCTGGGCTGCTCTGCCCTGTGGAAGCAGGCAAAGAAGTCTTGGCCGTGGGGCTCATCAGCCTTATGAGGTGAGACCCAAGGAGAGGACCCTGGAGGAGATGGGTTCCTATGTTCCAGGTTAGTTTGTGTTGTCTAAGAACAGAGAGCTCTGGTTTCTCAATATATAGCAAACTGCAGGCAGTCAAGCCCCATTCAGTGTAAAATCTGCAATGTGGAAAGAAAATAAAAATAACTTGCTTCGAAGTAGCTTCATTTTCTTGCCTAAGTCCTACTGATATCTGCAGCTTATCCCTACTGAGGAGCCTGGTCTGGCTGACACATAATGAAAGAGAATACAGATGTCATGGAAACGAAGGCAAAAGGGGGATTTCTCACCACCTGCTTTATGGGACAGCATTCCTTCCAGGCTGGAGCTTTGTGTCCCAATTTGGCCTCAGGCTGGTTCTGTGCCTGCCCTGGGAGGGAGAAGGTCAAGTTCCAGACGGGGAAGAAGGAACACTTTCTGGTGGACCATAAACTATTCTTTTCTGTCAAAACTGACTTTTCACTGGCTCCTGCCCAGCAGTGTTGCTTGAATCAAACACAAAAGGAAGCAGAGTTAAGTCTATTGGTGGTGCTTTTTTAACTATTTCCAAACAATCATGTTCCTTCCCAGGGTTTGTGCTGTCTTAAATGCAGCTTCCTTTTCAGAGTTTGGTGAGAGCAGGGGCAGGCAGGACAGAGGCAGAGGTGTTATATGGACCTACATTGGTGCATCTCCTGGTTGTCTGGATGTGTGTTGCATGGGGGAACAGACTTCCAAATTTTCCTCATGGGAGTGAAAACCCTGCTCTTTGCTGCAGAGCTGTGAGCTAAGAGCACTGTCAGGGAATCCTCATGTGGATTTCTTCTCTCCAGATACATATTGTGGCCTTTTCTGCAGCATGCAATAGCACCTCACAGTAAAACCCTGGTGTAATAAATGAGATGAATCATAAAGCATCTGCCAATAAGGAAAGTAACTGTCCCAGCTCAATATTGCAGAGACTCCTGTTAATTTATTATAGTCAGTTGACTGGATTTATTTCTGTTTGACTCTGGGAATAATTCTCAAAGCCTTTCTAAGACAGAAGAAAATAATTAAATGTTCAATTGCTTCTACTTTGATGGTTAATTTAATCTTCTCACATCAAGAAGAGAGGTTAAATTTGAACAGTTTCTTAAATTCCATCTTGAATTGTCAGAACTGCATATATTCAATATTTTTTTTGTTTTAAATAAAAGAATATGCAGTTCCCGTGTAGATTTCTACATTCTGTTTCTCATATAAAATGAGCTTTTAAAATAAAATTCAAGGCTATAAAATTACCAGAAAAAAAGAAATTAAATGATTGTTTAAAATTAAATGCTTCTTTAAAAAAAAAATGGCTTGGTACTCCAATACTTTACATGTCATGTGGCCATTTAACTTGTAACATGCTGATAGACACAAAAAATTACTGGTTTTCTCTGGTAGCATGTAATTTCTATGCTATACTGACAAATCTGTGATTGTTTGAAATTAAATTTGTAATAGCTTTCAGAAAAATCTGATTTATTGTTACATTTTAGTCCTATGATCAGGTGTGCACTTAACTGATGCCCACATGTGTCATGTTGATACAGAATTGTTTTATGTGGACTTGTTTCACAAATACTACTAAGAAATAATGTTGAAAGATCTTTTATCCTAAAGATTTTTTTTCTGCCTATTTTAGCAGTAGTTGGGAAAAACAAGGGTGGAAAGTTAAATAACCTAAGCAGAAATTATCCAGTTACAGGAGCAAAAGTTCAACAGGGAGATGGTTGTTGAATGTGTGTTCATCACAGAAAATTGTTAACATTGATCATCACAAAAAATATTCATTTGAAGTGTGCTCAGATGTAGGACATGTTAGAGACATTCCTTTCAAGAGACAGTGATTGAACTGAAGATGAAAAAACCCATCCTGTTCTGTATTATTAAATAATTAATTTTGCAATGATCCATTATAAATTGAGAAGTGTGTATCTGAATAACTGCAGTTGATGCACAAAAGAGCATGTTGGTCATTTTTATGTTGATCAAATGTTGATCATGTTGATCAATTTTATTATAACTATGGTGTCTGAAGTGTCTGAAGCCTATTTTATGATTTAACTATATTTAGCTAGTGATCACAGAATACAAATCTTCATAATCTACCTAAAAACCTTGCACACTGGTCATAAAAACATACTGAACTGGAGTGGGACTACACATACAGATTACACTGCAAACTGGAGAAAGCATGTCAGATTGATTGTCTCACTCTCCTCAGAAGCAGTGTTCTATTGTGAACAGGTGGAAAGCAAATATGGAAATACAGGCCAGCAGTGGAACTGTAGGTGTGTGAGATTGCAGTGCCACTGAACTACCAACAATAGTGTCTTCAAAAGAAAGCATAACAAAAATGCAAATATAAATACAAAGGAGGCCATGTGGAAGGTCCATGAAATTGGTACATGGTCCTGCAGACCCAGTGAAAAACGTTTTGAGAGAGTTTGCAGAGGGGTGAGTAACTGTAGATTTATAGTAGGAAAACCAAGCACTGTCAGAAGTGATATTTTCTGTAAAAACAGAAAAAATCCATCACACCACAGAATTTTCTTCACTTACAGAGGTTTTGTGCTTCTAATATGTAATTTCATGTTGTAGAAAACTCTGCTATCAAACACTTGCTGGAAAACTCTGAAAAGGAGTCATCAGTGCTGGATCACTTGGCAAAACAGGTTGAAGTGCTTTGAAAATCATGTGAATAGACTGAAAAACAGTTGAAAAAAGGCAATGTAGAAGCCTATTATGGTCTAAGAAGTGTAGCACACTGTTGTAAGGGCTTGTTCTTTTCCCAGAAACAAAAGCAGACAACCTCAGAGCAATGGAAATATCTAAACCAAGAGCCACTTGCGCCAGTGTTCTCCAGGTGTGACAAACACTTGACCTCAACCAAACCAACAGCTAAATATAACATACTTGAGTATTTTATAGCTATTTCATAGTTGAAAAGTGTTCCTAATAGCCACCTTTTCTTTGCATCATTTATACAATTTATTATAGGAAGTGCTTAGTCACTGTTTTTTAAGTATAATTTAGCAAGATACTTTCTCTCTGGCCTTACATTACTCTGGGAGCCTAATGGTTCTCACTGGCATGACAGGTGGCAAGATCTAATTTTCTTAGAAAGGGGCCTTGTGAGATGTGCAATCCAACACAATGTACACTACAGTACCAAGAAACAGTCTAAATGAAAAAATAATTGCCATTTTCCATGACAAATAGAAAGCCAAACCTTTTGGCTCCCAGTGCTTTAATTGTACCTGTTAGTTCAGATGACTTAGTGATAGTGTCCCTAGTACTTAAAACTTTGGTATACCTTGATATTGTTAAAATTACATTAATCAGTAATCTCTCAGTCAAAATTGCTTTTCCCATTCATCTGTGCCTTTCAATATTCTAAAACTATGGTAAAAGAATTGTCTTTAATTATAATTACATGGATCTGATATATTAACATTAATAATGTGCTGGATGAGTACTTATTTTTTAATTTTGGCCAAGGATGCAGGTTGTCTAGAGGCTCCCGTAAAAGTTCCTATTGACTTCAGCTCTATAATTTGGAAACACTAATTTATGTATCCACTAATCACACTGGTTGGATTTTTTTCCCTGTGAGTAACTCAAAGTTTCCTGGATTTTTTTTTCTGTTCATGGGTGTAAATAATGCTGTAAGATCTAGCTTTAGGTAATTGTATTATCCCAGCTTTAAACTGACAGGTTAATATCAATCAGGAGTCAGTTTCACACCAGCAGATAAAGTCCTGCCGGATTTTGCTGGGACTCTGTTAGCAATCCAAATAAGGATAAAGGATATATTCTTAAGTCATACAGCTGTGTGAACAACTGAAATCGATTGTATCCATTACTGAGCTCACTTGGATCCCTAGTCTCACAGATATTTATGGAAACAATTACACAACTGAAGTAGAAAAAAAGCATTAAGAGGGATTATGCTGATATTCTAGTTTCACTGTCTAGGGGTGAAACCACATCTCTTATCTACTCATGAGAAATAAAATTGCTCTTCTAGGAAAAAAAAAGTGATCAATATAGAAAATATTTTATTGTATAATGTGTTTAGGTGTAATCAGAGATTTGGCAAGAAAAAATGCAATAGAAAGCCAAATGACTAATTCAATTAGAAGGAAAAGTCTTGTTATTTATTTCAGGAGCTGGGGCAGTTGTTCACCATTTTTAAATTGTAGATGATTTCTTTGTTGATGCTATTCCATTATCCTTCCTGGAGCTCTTTAGTCCAAGGCTGGTGTTCATTCTCCTGTTTGCCTGGTCCCACAGCCTGCTGTACTCGATGCTGCTGCTGAGCTTTCTGTTTACTGCCAAGTGAGGTGGCAATGTTGATAGGAAACAGGTCTGGCAGTGCTTTTGCAAGTGGTGCAGATTTGAGAACATGCCAGGTCAGAAGATAAAGCCCACATCAAATAAAGACTTTTAAAAGCCTCGGTAATCTATTTAAAATGCCACTCTGGTGGCTTAAGAGGCTCTTATTGCCTACAGCTTAACTGACCTAATATGAAAGATCTGATTTCTGTTTATTGCGCTGTTATAACTGGATGTTACTCGAGCTGTCATTACCGATTATCAGCGCTGCTGTCACTAATTAAGGCTGTTCGGGGAGAACGTCCAGCGGCTCCAGGGAGCCAGCAGGGCTGTCCGGGGGCGAGGGCAGGGTTGCCTGTGGTGGGGCAGGGCTGCCCATGGTGGGGCAGGGTTGTCCATGGTGGGGCAGGGTTGTCCATGGTGGGGCAGGGTTG